>JAQIWP010002039.1:0-12300 GCA_034695525.1 Euzetes globulus
CTCTCTCTCTCTCTCTCTCTCTCTCTCTCTCTCTCTCGCTCTCATCTGTCTATTGGATCACATAATACGATCCAATTTAGTTGGAAATCGCAATAAATTTTCAAATTCAGGGATAACCACGAGTATTATGAAACTAGACCAATTTAAAGATTATTTGACTCATTTTAAAATCGGTTTAGATTTAAAAGATTATCTGTTTGCCGATAAATTGCCAATAAATAGCGGGATGATTTATTGGGTATTAAAGAATGATTTTCATCCATGTCTGTTTTACAACTAAAGTCTTGGTCTTTCCAAATTGAATTGATTGGTAGATAAAGATCTATTTGTTTCTTGACTTTAGTGCACAACTGGTGTGGTCTTCATTGGACTCACAAATTATATCCCAATTGTTTGCCAACAAATGATTTGAGAAGAAAAAAATTCTGGACTTAAAATTGAAATTCCAGTTACATTATGGAAAGACTGTATGCTTTCCAAGTGATATATTGACTTTTAATGGAATTCCTGTCCCCATTTTTATATATTTCCAAGTTTTAAATCCACTTTTCCCCGAAAAAATACTTCGCAACAAAAATTCTGCTCAAAAACTCTATTAATTATGTCTAAAGTTTTGTAATTTTTTCGCTCTCGTCTTAAAAATGTAAATTTTGTTTCAGGGAAAAAATCAATATTTAAGTCAAACAGACTGTTGAGGAAAGTCTATAAATTATGGAAAACACTTTTTTCAGGTCGGCCTAAAATTTTATGCAAATTTTTGGCTAACATTTCTGTTCAACGAAGAGTTAAATTAAACTAAATTTTTAGATGAATTTCCAGATTTTCTTCAATGATTAATGAGTTATCAAATATTTATTTTAAATTCTGGAAAATATTTTACGCCTTCAACAGCATTGAAAGGGAAGAGAAAAAACTCCTAAAGTCTTATACATAATTAAAATCAAAAGCAATTGCAATGAAATCTAAGATCAGAAGAAAAAACACTTTTCAAAATGTTAACATCCAATACAATCAGAGTGAAATCCAGTCCTCAATGTTTGCCGTCAATGGGTCTGTCCTCTGCCTGTTTTCATTGAGTCAATCCAATCGGGAATACTAGAGAACAGTTAGATTTTGACACAAAACGCTATATTTTGTGCTGACTTTCGAGAGTAGAAGTAGTTTTGGACAGAAAACGATGGCTTTATATACACTGTAAATAATCTATATTTTGATATATTTGTATAGTTTTATACACAATTGATTAATGCTGTTTTTATTAGACAAGTGTTTCCCTCCTGTTTCCAGCGTACGGCTGTTCTCTCCATCGCCTGATGCCTGAATCCAGTACTCACTCAGTCATACACTCAGAATATATGAATATTAATAGACAAATGGTATGACCTGAAACTTGTACCACTTTTTGCCGTTAGCCGGGAGTCTATACTCTTCACATACGATATGTATTAATGATTTTTGTTGTAAAACATATCCGAAAATATATACTCTTTGGCATCAGATATGCCAATAAATTAATTGATTTATCTCACAAACTATTTCGCTTTTAACTTGCAATTCAAAAGTCTTAAAACTAATTTAACTCGAATATTAATTCGTTCCCACTGATTGCCAAAAATTGCAAGTACATAATGTGCCTCTTTTCAGAAAAACATAATGGATGAGATTTTATCGTCGACTACAACGTCGTTTAGGAAGCACTCATTTCCAGCAATAATTTAATCTAAAAAATCTTTAAATTAGTTTTTTATGTCTCAATATTTTTCCACTAAATATTACAATCAATTAAGTAATTCCGACGACTTTTTTATTCAGTGAATAGCAATGTAATGTATTAATCGATTCATAACATATCGGCCTATCTGTGCCTCCATTCGAAAAAAGGCATTCCTACCATTACTGGCTGTCAGTCCCCTCAATATTTATCTAAAATATATATCTATTTAATGGTTGTTGTATTTTAACTATAAATCATTGGACTCTTCGACAGTCAAGCCATAGATATTAGAGTAGGAAAAAAACGTCTATCCATTGAATGGTGTACTTTAAAAGAGACAGTTTGTACTTTAATGTCAGGGCCAGACCATTGACATTGATTATTGTGTTGCTGTTCTGCACTGTTATATAAGAGTATTAAAATTGATGACCGTTTGTCCTCATTTCCGATGCCGTGAACCGACTGTCTCTTAATTTTTGGTTTGTCTCTGATTGTCATCGTTATAGTAGAGGATTGGCTCCGCACAGACAGAACAAACACCAGACCCAACTAAAGTGCTTTGACTAATTTTTGTTACGATCTTTTATTGGGTGTGGCTTTTGTATAGCCATTGATTATTATTACACGAAATTAGTCTTATTTCTGCATAATGTTCACTGTTTGCTAGTTTAAATATTCATTCAATTTGATCAGGGGTGGCCAATGACAAATTTATAAGTGTTCTAGTGTCTATTTTTCATACAAATCTCTTGAAAGGATCTAGTAGGGTATCTAAAAGGGCCCATGGAAATAAGGATCAGAAACTGCCATTTTGATTGTCCTGGTATTTTGAAAATACTCCAACCACTTTGGATAACCATCTTGGTTATCTCTTAATTCAAATGATTCATTAAGAGGGGGAGATAGGGAGCGAGCGAGGGAGAGAGAGAGGGAGAGACAGAGAGAGAGGGAGAGACAGAGGGAGAGACAGAGGGAGAGACAGAGACAGAGAAGGAGATAAAAAAAATGTCAGTCAAAAAAAAGATCAAACTTTTCCTAGGTTCTATTGTTCTATACTTTTTAATTAAGTGATTATATTTTCCTATTTAACCATTGAATCAATTTTATGTTGAAATAATCCAATTGAGTGATACGTTTTCCTAATTATTTGAAGTGTCTTTTGTTTGAAGAGTAAATTATTTTAATTAATTAATTTGATATGAATTTCAGTTACACTTCAAATAACACATTCAATAGCTCTGAAAGTTATTTATCGATCAAAAAAGAAGTTTATTTTACCTCTCATTCAATCTATGGGTTCATTTATGTATGAATTCTCTGCAATAAGTTTGTCGTATAATATATGGAAATTGAATATCAGTTTTTTTTCTGCTGGATGTAATACTCGAGAGACTAATATATTTTTGTTAGATTTTTTTGTTGGCCTCTCATTCACAGCATTATTAGTCTCCGCAGTATTTGTTGTTTTCCCGTTTGTTGTCAACCAATTTATTTGACTTTTATTTATTGAATGCGAATTACATTTTATTAGACATTCATTTTTCAATAGATATATCTCTGCTATAAGAAACAAATTTTCATTTTATCAGCAAATTCATCTTGTTTAAGACTATAAACCAGTCAAGAAGTATATAATTTCGTCCGTCAGTAACTTCAGCCCCTTTTACATTATTGTTGGGGTTTGTGAAAATGATAAAGATGTAAAAAAAATCTATGAAAATCATTCCAGCTTATTGAGAAATTGGTGTTATTGTCGTTTTATCACCATTTTGCAAGCTTGTCTTGGTCTTTTCTTGAGAATTCTCTAACAGTTAGAGCCTAACTTCTCCATTGATTCGCCCAAAAACCTAAATGATGAAAAATTGATGAAGGTTCTTTTGGTTTGTGATTAATGGGATTCTCTCCAAAAGGCTTATTTGTTTAATAAACATCTCTTATGTGTATTAAATTGAATTCAATGTAATTTTGTCTGAAGTTTTTGCTATTAATGTCGAATACAATTAGTATTAAGTTTGACATAAAGTCAAAGATAGGACTTAATAGAGAGAAATAGCGGATTACAGAAGAAAAATGACAAAACGATCGACTCTTTTGCGATACACCAGTGCCTCCATTATATCAATTAATGTCATTCCAATAGAAACATTTCAGTTCATCCGATAAACTCAAGTCAACCATTAATAACAATAATACTCTTGGTTTTCAATTAGTCTATTCCAATGAATTCAATATGCAATTCAGTTCTTCAATTTTGATAAATTGAAAAATTATCCATCAAAATCATTGCTATACACAGACTAACTATTATAACTTTGATAGCTTATATTGCAAGTTGTCATAAAACTGTATTTTAGGTAATAAAGAGACTTTTATCACAAAGTTGCAGGAATATTCTGCTGTCGACAGGCACTGGTTAGCATAGAAACTGCACATAAATGAAACATGAAGCTCTAGCTAAAATTGTTCATTTCAGGCCATTTTCTGGCCATTAAGGCTTTCCTCTGTTATCTCTTTTGACATTTGACTTAATAATAGTGGCTTTTATTAGACAAATGATTAAAACTTTCCTCCAAATGTGTTATTATAAGCAAAAATAAATTACTATTCAATTGAAATATATATTTAAATGTTGTTTCGAAGCATATTTTGAATATTTTTTCTTATGCTCCCAAAAAAGGTATCATGATTAATTGTTGTCTGCTGAAGAAGAGTGAGCGGTCAGCGGACTCTTCACTGTACATATCCGTTGAGGAATGTCTATAACAAGTGTGTAATTGTAGTTAAAAATTAAAATTTCATTTAATGAGAAAAAGTTTTTTTATTTAATCGACAAATGAGACTATAAATTATGTATTGAATGGGAACGCCTTTCCGACACGAACTGATAATAAGAGTTATTTCTTTTCAGACACTTCTTTCAGAGATTGTATTCAAGTTAAGGGTCGGTTCCTTTTCGGAGCGAGTCATCCATTCATTCAATGATGAATTGTTTTCGACAACTTTCTGCAAATTTTTCATCGTATGGATTGAAAAAACACTTTCTCTTTGTTTTAATTAAAGAAAGTAATGAAAAACGAGAGACACTTCTGAACTGTCATTCAAACAAGTTGTGTTCATTATCTATCTTATCTGAGCAAGCAAACATTTTCCCCAAGAATTTCTTAATTGCATTTAATTTCTCCGTTCGTGACGTTCGCCAAACTTATCGCCGATTATCTCAAATACAGACTTTGAAAAGCATTTAATTTAAACATAATTTGATTGCAATCAGAGCTGTATATCTCTGAAACAATTGCGAGTCTGTTCTCAATTGTCTTTTTTGGAAATACATCTCTAAATAGTTGTTCCAATGGTTCCGATCGTTTGGATTGGGTTTTGCATAAGAATTGATTCGCCAATCATTTCAAATAAAACAAAAAGACAAATGAATTCGAGTCTAATTCCGTTTCAGTTGAAAATTTGTGTGAAATTTTCAATGTCTGTGCGAACGGCCTGTGCTCTGAAGCGAACAATTTTCCGCCTCTCAGGGCACAACATCTGAGGTCTGGGGGGAGAACTAAAGGACGGTTAGGACTGGTGGTGCTGTAATATTTTGGTGAGACTTTGAGATAGTGAGTTCACTGGAGTGCTATCTAAATGATTGGCTACTCCTCCTTCCCGTCAGAGAGGGGTTGGTTACTTTAAACACCGCTACTGAAAAGCAGGCACTAAACTGATAGCGAAGAGCACTAACCATTGCATACCATTCCTCTCGATCTGAACACTTATTGCCATAAAATACAAAAACAGAGATAATCTTAAGAAAAAGAAAAGAAAACTATTTCTATGTTTACATTGAATGAGAAGCCGGTTATGGATATCATATATAAGACGTCTCTTCAGTAATGCTTTATTCTTCTACTTTTACAGACATACCTGTGCTTTATCTAACACTGCTCTGGATATCAGTGTCTACATTGTGCTGAAGGACGTATACCTCAAGTCTGGTGTTGTTTACATAAAAATAAACTGAAAAAAAGACTAAAACTTTTTGGTTGTCATCTGAGAAATAATAAGTTATATAACTTTGAGAAGTGTACGGAAAGGGCCTCCACTTCTGGAATCGCTGTTCTCAAGAGAATTGTCGGAAATAAACGTTTTTTTCATCACATTTTCGACGATAAAAACAATATTTATTTACTGTTTGTTTCGAGTGAAAAGTTTTTCGGCCAAACGTTTCAATTGATTGGTTATAATAACTGCAAAATCAATTGGAGATTGTTTTGCAAAATAAGTCTTTTTTTTCCTCAAAAAGAAAAACTTTGTTTTTAAGAGACTTGAAGTGCATTTGAAAAGTGAAAACACTTATCATCTGAAGAGACCACTCAATTAAATTCAAAGGTAAGCGAAATAATTATCAGAAATTATATCTTAGTTTTGAAATTCAAATGATTTTTACTATAAATTAAGTGAAAAACATAATTATAGAGTGATTTCTATTTGAAAATTTATGTAATTTTTTTTATTTCTGTTTTGAAATAATTTTTAACAAAAAAAATGTTTTGATTCGATTATAGTGTAGTTAATAATAATTATTCAGATAATGTTAATTACGTGAAAAACCAGATGTTTGATCATTAATAGCCGAGCAAAACTGAAATTCGAAGCAAAAATTATGCTTGATCCAATTTCATTTCTATCTGTATTTATTAATACAAACAGTTAAATGATTATTCACTTGGTAATTATTGGCAAAATAGCTAAAAATTTAACTAATCATTAATCAGAAGCAAACGAATTGCCTTTAAGATTATGTCCGACTTTTAAACGAACAAAATTAAGATACAATTTCTTTACATTCATTAAAACAATTTGCTTCCGAACCACTAATTGCATGAAAACTTGCTATCGATCTACTGCTGTGCTATACCCAAGAGATGGTCAAGAATATAAACTTTTAGATCATGATAAATACCACAAATTTTTAATTGACACTAAGTAATTCTGTTTATTATTTTTTCATAATTCATGTTTCAAAAGGTATTTAGTTTTTTCCTTAACTAATCTAAAATTGTGATCAGAATTAAGTTACTTTCAATTATTGAAACCGAATTTCAAACGCTTCGTGAATTGTAAATTATGAATGAGCCTGGTCACCTTTGGCTATCTCATCCAACAGGCTCTGGGTAATAAATCATAAGAAAAGAGTTATTCTTATTCGTGTGATCAACATTTACATACAGACTATAATTAATAGTAAAGCAAAAGCGAAGTTCATTTTTATTCTTCCAAACCATTTATTTATTTATAAATATATTTTTGATTTTATATACTTTCCGCTCAACTGTTGTTCTGAAGCCATCACGACTTGTACTCACTTTTTCGCTTTCAAAATACCTGGAATACAATGAAATAATATTTTTTGTGGCATATTTAAAGACACTCTAAAATATACCAGTAGTTTCTGAATTTATAATCTGCGTGACTTTTGGACTTTACAATATTCCAGTTCCTTTTTACTATTTCAACTGAAATATATTTAGCACAAAAATATAGCTTTTCCTATCCTTCCCCCCTTATACCAGTCTCTGTTTTAGGCCTGAATACTGTTTAGCTATGAATACTCAGTGAAAGGTAATAATTGTCGCGTCAAATGTTTAGCTCATTTCAATATCTTGCTGTCAGACCTGCATATAAGACATGTTATAAATACTAAGGTATTCATACCATTCATACAAATCATAGCACATCTGATTGCCTACTGTGTTGAGGGGAAGGCCTCCTAAGTGAGCGAAAGGCCAGCCAAAGATATGCTACTTTTTATGTCTTGAGTTGTTGTTATGCTTTTGCCAGAAAAGAAAAAAAAACTTAAAGCCGTTTGAATATGAGGTCATCCCATCGGCTATGTATGACATGAAAATTATTGCTCTACCCCTCCGACGACAGTCCCCTTTCGAAATAAATGCAAAAATATGGAAATTTTTTTCGCTTCTTTTTTGACGAAATTTTTCAAATCAAATGAATTAATTTTGAGTTTAAAATTTTAGACTTAATTTTGAGAAAACCTTTTTAAATTGAATTTTATTTGGATTATAAATGGATTGACCAGACATCTAGGTCTTGCATTAATTGTTCTTGTTTTTCTAGTTTTATAGAGACTGTGTCTTAAGATGAACAGGACCTGGTTTAGAATTAAAAGTTTGAGCAAAGTCTTAAGTTCTATGATTGATAACTGTTTGCCAAGGCTGCTTACATTAATTGTCTAAGTTCTTTAGCAAGACTGGCCACTCTAGTTGGGAGTGATTTTTCAAACCAATTGATCGGTTGATTAAAACATTTTCTTAGTTTTTAGTTTTATTTATAAAACTAATGGAATTTCAGATGAGCTCCAAATTAATATAAATATCACTTAAAATTTTGATCTTATTTTTCGGTTTGACTTCCAATAAGTCTTTTTCTTTCAAAACTTGTTTACTTCGATTTCTTTTTTCTGAAAAACCTTTTCTTATTTTTCACCCGAACTATTCAAATAACAAATTAAGAACTGAATGAAAAATCATTTTCAAAACTTGATTTACATCTCAATTACAGTTAAAACTGTTATCAGGAAAAAAATGTGAAAAATTATTTTATAGAAAACTTTTATATTATATTATATTATAAATCGTCTTAGGATTTAAATTCTTAAATTTTTTGTTTCTGGGTATTAAACTCGAACTTCATTTACAAGACTTACAAGATTAGATGAATTGCGAGATATATTGAATTTTTTTCAGTGATGTTCAATTAATAAACGAATTATTAACCGACTTGTTTGAAGATATTGTCAGTTTTTTCTGAATTTCATATGTAATCAACAAAAAAATATTTCTTTCTAATAAATGTCAAGAAAAAACTTCTTAAGCCTTCCATTAAATTAACAAAAAAATGTTCTTTTAAAATGTTTTTAAACTTTTTATTAATCAAATAAAAAGCTTTGAAACATTTAATATGATTTTTGCGCCACTTTTTCACCAATCGGTTACTTCCTATTCATCTTTCAATTAAGAGTTTTATGTAAAAGAAATTCATTTTTTCTGCTTGATATCTAAAAAATGTTAGCAAATGGCAAAAACATTACCTTATCTGCCGTTTCACACAACAATTTTTTTGACCCCGAAATTTTGCAAGAATAAACAGACATTTAAAGGCAAAGAGCAGTCGACTCTCTTTAATCATATCTAAACTGAAATAGTTTTTAGTCTTTGACTGAAAAAAATGAATTTTCTATTTATTTGAAACAATTTTTCTTCTTCTATGCGCTTATAATGAGAACCATATGAGTGAAGGCAAGAGAAAAGTAAAGATGAAATGATAATATTTTTCAGTATTCAACTCATAAATTCACTTAAAATTGTTAGAAAAATATAAGCCTTGGCTTCTAATCTAAATTTTCCATTTAGTCCTGGCTCAAAAGGCTGATAGAGATATTTAAATCGCAGCCCTATCTCTTAAAATGTAGGAGAAAGGTATCTTTTCAATCGTGAAAGTGACCAGAAAAGTGGTACACAAATGCTATTGAAATGTCTTATTTCACTGTTTCGACTGTACTTCCATATAATATGAAGTTATTATTAATGTATTTCACATCTGAACGCTATTTATCATTAAATATCGTGTCTGTTGTCTACCAAAAGCCAATTTAAGCTCCAGAAAAAATGAAGTTAAATACATTTTCTCTTAAAAGCAATAGCACCGAGACTTCTGGGGCCAGAGTTATTCCGATCATATTCGCTGATAGCAGGGCTAATAAATGTTCATACCTTTAGGGTCTCAACCTCCCTAGTTCTATTCTCACAATAAGTATTTACCTTATCTATCATAAGCTCCTGAATGCCGGTCAACACCTTTAATGGCATTATTATTATTATTGTTATTATTAGGCATTGTTTTTATCATTTGTTTGCATTGTTTCTCATTTGGATAATGTATTTATAGCTTCCTTTCACTTAATATTTTTATTTATCAAATTCATACTTCCATTCATTAAATGCCTTTTCATATGTTAACTAATTATTCAAAAAATGAATATTTCAAAATTTTTCAACTATCTCTCTTTCCCCTCTCTTTCTCAAACTCTGTACACTCCTATCCCTCATAATGAACTCCTAGGTATTGTATTCTGCTCTTAATTAACATAAATTTTATGAATTAAATAAAAAACATTTTGATTTTCATTCTATTCATAACTGAATTTATTATTACCAGAACCTTTTTTTAATTCAATTTGTTTTCCCGAAAACTCTTTTAATGATTTCAAACTTGAGTTTTATTTTTTGTCGACTCTTTTTTCGCCAAAAACAGAATATATTTAATTAAAATTAATTTAAAACAAGATTTTTTCTGATTAATTGAATCAAAACCTAATACCTTAAGTGGGATTTGAAATTCAAATGTGAATTAATTTTTCTTTTGCTTCTTCTTTCTCTTTCTCTCTAATGTATCGTTAAAACTGTCACAAACTTTTATCCATATTTTAATAGATAATTTATATATATATTTCACTTCCAGATTAAAATCGCTATTTTATTCTTTTTAAACTCAATTCAACCTTTTGATTTATATCCAAGAGTCAAAATTATTCCTGAATAAAACTCCCAGATTATAATTTCAATTCAATATGAAATATAATAAATTTGTTGCAAAAATATTTCGTTTTGATGGAGTTTTATGCAAATCAACAGTTTGTTTATGAATTCAGTTCACTATAACTCGATTTTTTTCCCTGAGCTTTAATTCAAATATTTTCCATAAATTAAGTGAAACTCTTTTTTTATTCGAGCAAAAAAATTCCAAAACTTTTCTTTTTGTCCTTAGGAATGAGAATAAATAATAACCGAGAAAAAAAATGTTTGAGTAATATAACTCTGACTATAAAACTGGTGTGAGAAATGAAATTAAACTTGCATCTTATTTATTGCAAGAACACCAAAGAATTTCATTCTCTAAAAACCATTGCATGAGTTATGTGTTTTCCAAAATTCTTATATCTTTTACATATTTCTTATTCAAACTTCTTTCACATTCAGTGTAATGATCGCTATATTTATATTAGTATAGCATCAACTGTTTCCGATCCCATTCCCGGCCTGTTCTCTGTCCAGATTGACAACAAAGATAAACAACTGATTGAATTTGAAAACACAAGACATTTCTCTGAATATAATGTATTTATTCTTCTTCTTCTCACACGAGAACTGCACTCTTCTTGTAATGTTTTTACGAAATTCAAGCCCCTAATCGACTTATGAAATCACTTTCTCCAAGAACTTTGCAGTTTTCTGTTTAGTCTCGAGAAGACTGCAGAGAAAATAGAACTTATAGTCATTCAGAAACTACAACAAAATCAAAAGAAAAATGTCTAATCATTAAAAGGTTTCAGAATTTTCGAGGCAAAGATTTTTTTTGACTCAATTTTGTGCCTCAAAACAAAAAAACACTTCCATTGAGTATTTCTTTTTGCATTCAATGGTCTCTCAATATAATGGTTTATCCATTAAATTAATTTTCAAGTCTTTAAAACTTAAATCGACTCATATTTTACGACTTCTTTATTTTAAAAGTAATTTAATTTATTGAGAAGAAAAGGTTTCAAACCAAGTCTTGACATTATTTCTCTCCACAAAATTCATTAAAAGTTAGCTATTATTTTCTGTCTCATTATATTCATTATCTTAAATGATGTTTCATTTGATAATCCAATTAATCTTATATTTATTGAAATATTAATCTATTAGTTAATCAAAAAATTTTGCCTCAAATTATTTTAATGGATATTAGGTTTTGGTACAATTTTTTGCCCCAAAATAATGTTTTAAGGGTTTGATTATCTCATAACTCAAACTCAAGCCATTAGTTTTGGTTTCGAAACTTAAAATAACTATTTTTCTGATCAAAAAATATGTTTATTATTATAAGAGACGGACAGAAAAGCAGTTAAAATAAATAACTCGTCTGTTTTTGGCCGAAAAACACCTGCAGTCGAGTCTGTTCTTCAGTTATAAATGTGTTGAATATAAATATATATTTTTTTCTTCAGTTTATTTAAGAAAATATACCGAAGTTTTAGAGCACAGAACAGATGTATTCACTTAAAGAGTTTTAGTCACAGACTTTGCCTAAAAGAGTGCTTCAAAAATGTTGCACTAATATGTATCAGACCTGAGGCAATGGCCATCAATCGCCGGCCCTAACAAGACTTAAATCGGGAAACATCAGTAGCTATAAGAGTGGCTGCCATTCAGTAGCAGAACTGAATGCATTGTTAAGTCTGTGCCACACACTTGAAATCTGTAATCCTTTTTCTTCACCTTTTATTCAGTTTATTCATCGCTTCTTACTATGCATTCATTCATTCATTCATTGGCTTAAGAAGTCTTGTTCTGAGCGAAAGGTACTTCTCTTCTCATGAACAGCACAATTGGTATTGAATTTTAGGTCAATTCTTCAAATGCTTTTCGCTTTCAATTATGTATTTTTGCTGCGAGTCTTGAATGAAATCAATTGAAAGAAACATTTTCTCACCTCAGCTGCAGTTCTCTCTCTCTCTCTCTCTCTCTCTCTCTCTC
>JAQIWP010002040.1:0-12297 GCA_034695525.1 Euzetes globulus
ACAGAAATACCTAGGATTCCTAATTTATGAAACAATGATAACTAATTGGGCTTTTTGTCGATATTTTTACTGCAAATTAAACCAAATATAAATACTTATGCTCTTCATGTAGTGTTTCAATGAAATATGAGTTACTTTTTAAGTTTGAGTTTATGTTACAAGTATTAACATTTTAGAGAACAGAATTGAGAGTTGAAATGTATTGAAATTTATTGCAATGGTTTCATAATTTGAGGGACAAAATCGAGTGTAGACTGTATTTGTGGAAAAGTCTGTAAAACAAGTCCTAAATTAATTTATTGCAAAGAAAGTATTAAACGCAATGCTTGGCCTAAATGTCTATATAATACCACAAATAAGACTCATTTGTATGAACACAAATCTATTCATTTGAATGAAATACAATTTGTTTGTGATTTCAAGGAATGCAAGAAAACATTTATACAAAAATTACTTTTTAATTTGATGCAGTTGTCGGTCAGGCGGTCAGTGGCGGCTGCTGCTGGTCGTCGGGCGGCCAACACAGGGATCTGTTCCGGGATGGATGGGTATGGGAGGCGGGCGGCACCAAAGTCAGGCACAGTTAGTCCACAACACGAACAACACAAACAACACACACAACACAATTCAAAATTAAAACTTAATTTTAAAACAAAATATATGAAAAAAATCAAATTCAATGGACGACTGGCTCTTTACTAATGAGATTCAATGCGATTGAGTCTCATTAAGAGAGCCAGTCAATGGCCTTCGAGGCCATCTGGCACATCTGGAGAGTGTCAACTCTCCTATCTTAAGATAGAGAGTTGACACTCTCTATCCATAACAATATATACACTCCCACTCCCCTCCCCTACACACCCATATATCACACACGTTATTTATGCGGGTGCCATATACTAAAGGGCAGTTAAAATAAGCACTAATGGCTGATGAAAGTGGTATCGGAAGTGACCGGAAGTTCCGTTTTCGGGCCACTAAAAATCACTCTTCAACTAAGATTTTCAAACTCTCATATAAATTAAACTACTAGCCCGATTCTTTTCAGACTTTCAGGTCCTGACCAAAATCACTTTAAACTAATAAATTAATTATAATAAGCACCTAACTAATTGATTAAATATTAATTTTAATTGAATTAAATATGAATTAAAAAATGGAGTGTTTTTGATATCCAAACGCTGACTCCGGGCTCCCCAACATAATTGTTGTGTCTCTCTCGGGCACACCATAAATTATGTTTCTCTTTTTCTGGAGCAAGGCGGTTGAACTCAAAGTTATTAAACCAAATTAGAAAATTAATGAAAAATTAAAGAATTAATTGAAATTATTCCGGTCTCGACTTTAAGCGGTTCTTATCCAAAGAGGAAAGGGCGCGTTTTACATGTAACAGAAATAGCGGGCAACTTGCGCATGTTTCGTTAACATTAGAGCCCTGGGGTTGCCGCTCAGTGCGTCATCAAATAATCGAAAATTAAATTTTTTTAAATTAGATTTTCGGAATTTAAAGAACAAATCAATTCTTTAGTGACAAATTTAAATCGAAAATATTGAAATAATGTTAAATTATTAATGAATTTAGTAGAAAAACAAAGCATAATAACATTCAAAGATTTGTTGTCAAAAATCATAACAATTCTCATTATTTCCCTTAAACTTAGTTTAAAATCATGTAAATTAGATGATATTATTCTATAAGTTTATCATACCTTTAGTTATATTTGATTATATTTAATAAAATAAATCGCCAGAGGTGTAGGAGCGCCAAAGGAAGAATATCGAGTATCGACATTTTCAAGAATCCAGAAAAGCGCCGAAAGCGCCAGTACGAAAAGTTTCCCCGAAGTCGGAAAGACAAAAAAACTATACCTCGAAAGCCAAGACTCCCGACTCTCTAAGTGCGCCAAAAGCGCGAAGTCAGAAGTAAACAGATTGTAAACAGCGAGTATCGCGAATTTACAAACTCGCCAAACCCGCGGAGACAGACTTGTGCAGAACACGGACTGGCGGAGATCACCAAATCTCAGTGTCGCCAACTAGGCACAAACCGTTTATAGTAAAAATCGCGGAGCCAAAATTAGCTCCAACTCCGCAACTCCATAGTCGCGCCCGAGACGAACATCGGTGACGGCGACAAAAGAAGTTCTCCAACTCCGCACACATCATTGGTGCGGATTTGACGAAATTCGGAAAACCCGCAAGTAGTGAGTGAACCGAATCCCGAGCTCGCGCGTTTGGGATAAACGAACTTATCTCCAAAGCCGCGCGCATATCGTTGCTTGTCAATGGCGGGACAGTAATTTTTTTGCGAAACTCGACAGTCGCCAGAAGCGCGCCAACAGTAAGAGGGCAGTTTGCCACTAAATTAAAATAAGGTT
The DNA here is from genome assembly GCA_034695525.1 of Euzetes globulus. Classification (NCBI taxonomy): domain Eukaryota; kingdom Metazoa; phylum Arthropoda; class Arachnida; order Sarcoptiformes; family Euzetidae; genus Euzetes; species Euzetes globulus. Next base: position 2,379 of record JAQIWP010002040.1, read on the forward strand.
TATAAGGTCTAGTTGTGTATGATATGACTCTCTCTTAGCATATAATTCCTAAGTACAAACATTCGCTTATTGTGAGCGCAGTTAGCGCTGTTTTTAACAGTCAAGCCCAACACAAAACGCATACATATTCGAAGCGCATTTAGAGTCAAATCCTAAGTCCAGACCCACAATTGGAGTGAATATAGATTTATTCTCCAAACTCAGACTTTCATTAAGAGTGATCGCGCAGTTTGCTACTCCCCATATACGGGTATATTTCTAGTAACGTATATATTGTTTGCTCTTCATATACGCTTACACATAGTCAGCGAATATCAATTTAGCCGATATTGCGAACTATTCAGTGCAATACAATTCTAGTATAAAATAGTTTAACTGTAATTTTGAGAGAACAGTTGAAGCAATCGACAAGTGATATGTAGTGAAGTGAAACACAACAAAGGGCAAACAAGTGAAGACAATAGTGAAGCTCGAGTTGGCTAAGAATTTGTGCCAGCTCGGAGATAGCGAAAAAGTAAAATTTAACTGAAAAGTCACTACACGGAATCGGACCCCCCTTTATATGTAGAATTTGACCACCAAGATTTTCTTATTTCCAACAATTTAGTGTTAATTGCTGATAACTATTTTATTAGCTCGAAAGGCGTGAACTGAAGACCAGACGCATCCGCCCTGCAATTAGCGGATATAAAGAGAAAAACTGACTTTTCGCCAAACCCGCCAAGTCGTCAGTGGAGCCAACACCGGAGCCGGATTTGACGAAAAACTAGAACCGGCGCGGAGATCGCAAAAATTTGAACTTTTAGTGAAAAGTCACTATACGGAATCGGATGCTATATGTAGAATTTGTTCCCCGAATCCGTTTTTCTTAATTCAAACGTTTTAGTGAAAATTGTGACTAACTATTTTTTCCTACACATAACCGCGCGAGACGCGCAAATATTAATTCGGCCATAACTGCTCGACAGCTAGCAGTCAAAAACAAGTAAAAACTATTCTTTCCCCAAAGCCACCACAGCGCCATTCGAGCCTAAGTCGATTGCAGAGGTCGATAAGGTTGTCGCAGCAGCTCGTTGTGTCAGATACAGGAGGATCGTCTAGGCAAAAGGCAGTGTCGTGCAAAAGAGACGCCTCGCCATCTCGTGACTTCGACACCAACGTGCTCCCAAATCTGCGCAATAGACCACCAGTCCGCTTCCTGCAACTTCCAAATCCGGCGCATTCGGAACTTCGCCTATTTGTTGAGCTACAGGCAGTAAAGAAACTGTTAGTAACTGTCCCAGACTGGCCAACGGCAGCACCAGCTGTTTCAAACATAAATGCATAAAAATAAAAAACTATGGTAAAAACACACACATATTTTTATTAAAATTTCTATAACATTTACTCTTGATTACTCTATTAAAAAATATTTTCTAAATTTCTAATATTTTTATAATTGTTTAAAGTTTTACCCATTGCACCGATTTCAAGTATACATATTATTGATTTCCAAAAAAATTGAATCGGTTTCAATGATTAGTTTTCGTTTTTCGTTTCGACTATTTTTTATTTTTAAATTTTAAAATTATATACTTATGAAATAAAAGTTTGGTCTAATATTTAAAAAACTGAAATCAATGTTATTTTTTTTATAAAATAAATGCTATACTTATCTCATTTTCTCATTTAAAGCTTATCAATTTAATAACTACTAACAAATTAACAATTCCCTCTTTGCTTTAAAATCGGTCTATTGGATAGACATCAGGTTTCCCTGTGTCTGATCATTGCTTGGCTAATAATCTATGACTTTTTAAGACTGGCTGATGAAGATAGCGAGGTAGCAACCGAAAAATATTACAATTTAATAAATAATAAATTTTAGTAGTTGCTAGGATTTATTAAATTAACAAGCTTTGAATGGGATGTTTGTTAATTTAAAACTCTAGCTAGATTAGGATAACATTTATTTTATATTTAACTATCTTCAACTACCAAAACAAAACAATATAATTTAGTTTATTGAAAATTTATTTATTCAAATATTTTTTAAATATATTATATTAACTTATTATTTTGTTTACAAATTTTAATATATTAAACCGGAAAAACTAAATAAAGTTATTAAATTCTTACTCGTTTAATCCTGTCAAAGTTGTTGTCGAAATTTTTAATTTATCTATAATGTAAAGAAAATGAAACAGCAGGAATTGCCTGGAGGAGGCTGAGGCCTTGTGTCCTTATGAGTCTGTGTTGACCACCACTTTTCTTCACACGTTTAGGCCTTTCACGGCCCTGTAGTTGTCAGGATTACAGCCTTAGCTTTGTCTTATTCGGTTTTCTTCTATAGTGTTGGTCTACTCTTGATTAATGCGGACCTCTTCAACGGGTGCCGCTTTCTTATAATGGCTGCCGACTTCTTATATGAGATGCCGGCTTAGGCTTGAGTACCGACTCGGACCAACTGATTATGGTTTACTCTTAAGTGCTGACTTCGCAGTATGACTTGCCGACTTTATCTTAACGAATGCCGCCTTCAAATAACAATAGTCGACTTATTATAATAGGTGCCGACTTATTATGACTAGTGCCGACTTCTATAACTGTAGCCTTATTTGCACAATCAATAAAATTAACACAAAGCTGCCGAGTGTTAATATAGGCATCTTTTCACTGGTGCCGACTTCCCGCCGACATCCTATCCAAAACCAATGTCAAAAACCGATGTCAAAAAGCGAGTTCAGAAGAACCCAAACTAATCAAGTAATGGCCGCTTCTTCGGCCAAATTCTGGTCTGGTTAGTCTTCGGGAGTCCTCTTGAATTGATCCTGAAGGTGTGATGTCGTCCAACCGTAAAGAAATAGCAGAAAACCGATGTCCAGAAATCGAATTCAGACGCACACAAGAAAATAATCAAAACTCAGGTAGTGGCCGTTCCGTCTGCCAACTTCTGGTTGAATTCTTTGTGGACACACTTTATATTAAAGAATTAATTATTAAACTTTCATTAAAATAATTATTAAATTGATTTTTATGGGATATTAAAATTAAAGAAAAGAACAAACGTGTGGTCTGAATGGCAGCCCACACAAGACTGACGCCCACAAGCATGTTGGGTCGTCCATAAAAAAAGTCACACAATAAATTACATAAAGGGCAAATCTATTCGCTTTAAGCATAATAGAATAAATAGGGGTTATAGTAAATGTTATATTTACCTATTTATAACAAATGGGTTTATTTTATATATACAAAATTTTTTTTAAAAAGACCTAGAATAAAATAAAATGTGGATTTTTAGAAATATTTGTTACGTTATGGTTTTAAATATTTTAAATATCCAGATTATAATAATTAGCTAACGATAAGATTACAAATTAAAAAAAAATTATTAGTAACTTTAATAAAATAATGGATTTAACGAAGTATTTTGTTGATAACGATGAAGATATTGTAATCAGTGGTATCTCCGGCCGCTTTCCTGAGTCCGATACTATCGATGAATTAAGAGACAACTTGTTTTCCAATAAAGATTTGGTTACTGAAGATGATCGTCGATGGCCAACCAGCTTGTTTGGATTGCCCACAAGAATGGGTAAACTCAAAGAACTTAACAGATTTGATGCCAATTACTTTGGACTAACCGAAAAGCAATGTAATCATACGGACCCACAGGGAAGGATCCTATTAGAAGTAACATATGAAGCAATAATTGATTCAGGTTATTTATAACATTTTAGCATAAACTTGGTTAAAGATAAGAAAATTTTTGAAATTTAGGATGGAATCCAATAAATTTTAGAGGAAAAAGGATAGCCGTCTATATCGGTTTCAACACTACAGAAGCCGGGGACAGTTTAATTTCTGAGCCGAACATAGTACCCAGCTACTGTGTCATTGGTAACCTATGCAATATGTTATCAAATAGAGTTTCGTTTGCATTCGACTTGAGAGGACCTTCCGTTTCAATTGACACGGGTTGTTCTTCCAGTTTGGTTTGTCTCCAAATGGCTTATTCTGGAATTCGTGCTAATGATTTTGATATGGCTATTGTGGGAGGAGTTAGGATCAATCTTAAACCAAGCTGTTCAGTGGGTTTACATAGTTTATCCGTTTTGTCAATGGATGGAAAGTGTAAGTATTTGGACGCTTCTGCGGACGGATTTGTTCGCTCTGAAGCAGTTTCGGTGGTTGTTCTTCAAAAGAGAAAGACTGCCCGAAGAATATACGCCACTATTATTAACGCCAACACCAATTCAGATGGAAATAAAAAAGAAGGAATTCCTCACCCTTCCTCTCAATCACAAACAGATCTGATTGAAGATATTTTGAAAAAAGCAGGAGTCGATCCACAATGGGTCAAATATGTTGAAGCACACGGCCCAGGCACACCTGTTGGAGATTTGAATGAATCTATTTCAATTTATAGAGCTTATTGCAAGAATAGGTTAGTTCCGCCATTAATTGTCAATTATGCAATCATTCAAAATAATTAGTATTTTAATTATAAGATCAAATAATATCTTTAAATTTTAAGAAGACTTTTTATAACAATTCTTTTATCCAGGCCAGATGTTCTACTTGTTGGGAGTGTCAAATCTAACCTTGGTCACACAGAGCCAGCATCAGGTATGTGTTCAATCGCCAAAATAGTTATTGCATTTGAAAATCACAAAATGCCGGCCAGTCTTCACTTTAAACACCCGAATCCAGCAATAAAACCGTTAATTGATGGCTCAATTAAATTAGTCACAAAAAATATAGACTTTGAAGATTGTGTAGTCGGTATCAATTCTTTTGGATTGGGCGGCACTAATGCACATGTCTTGCTTCGACCCCACCAAACATTAGTAAATGAAAAAGAAGTTTTTCCAATAGAAGTACCTCGGCTTATTTTATTTAGTGGACGCACAGAAAACAGTGTCGATAACATATTTGATTTTATCATCGAAAATCCAGCAAAAGTTACTATTGATTTTTTGTCTCTTCTGAACGATATTACAATTGGTTACGAATCAAATAATATGGATTTCCGGGGATTTATGGTCAGAAATGTTAAAAAAAATTTAATTGAACACAAAATATGTGAAGTTGGGAACAAACGTCAAGTCTGGTTTATAATGTCTGGTAATTGATTAAATAAAATCAGCTTTCTACAACTAAATCATTTTTTAAAATAAAGGAATGGATTGTCAGTGGACCGGAATGGGCAAGGGTCTTATTGATTTAGAGTACTTTAAAAAATCAATATTTCAATCAGCAAAGATTTTGGAACCGTATGGTATTGACCTCATAGAATTAATACTTTCCGACAAAAAAATACTTCTAGATTCAATATTAAATTCTACCTTGGCAATTGTTGCCATACAAATTGCCCTGGTTGATATATTGCTGGCTCTAGATATTAATCCAGATGGATTTTTTGGTCACTTTTTAAGCGAGGTTTGTTGCGGTTATACAGACAAAGCATTAGACGCCAGACAATGTCTTTTAATAACTTACTGGAAAGGCAAATACCTAGAACAGACCAAACTATCAAAAGGATTGTTGGCCTTTAATTACGGGAATGAATGGGTTACTAAAGAAGATGCTAATAAACAAGTGGATCCGCTTTTACAACAAATTTATGAAAATTTAAAAACTCTTGGCGTAGAAAAATGCTTGCGTACAAAGCGTTGGATCAGTACATCAGTTCCAAGATCAGAGTGGTCAACATCTTTTGGAAAATACAGCGACACAGAATATTATACTAATTACCTAATGTCACCTGTTCTATTCCAAGAAGCAATAGAAATGATCCCCAAAAATGCAATTGTGATTGAAATATCACCTGACCCTATATTTAAGAATATCATTCGACAATGTGTTGGACCCGAATGTATTTATTTGGCATTAATGCGACGCAATAACCCTGATCATAATCTAACAAATTTATTATCTGCCATTGGAAGTCTATTCAATTTAGGTTTAAACCCCCGGATAGATTATCTATATCCAAAGTTTCAATACCCTGTTAGAAGAGGCACTCAATCACTAGGCTCTTTAATCAAATGGAATCACCATGATGATTGGTTTGTTCCACTTTACCCTAATTATTTTTGTTTTAATTCAAAATCATAAATAAAAATTGACATCGATAAGAAGTTGAGTAAGAATTCAGTCATGTTAATTTATATAACCCAAATTTTTTCTAGTATACACTCAATCTTGTCTAAATTCACACATTTGGGACCGGACGTTGAGCTATGTGAAATTATAAAATGTGAAAATAGACAATGTGATTTCATAACATTGTATCAAAATTATACCTTAAATAAGCTTTAAAAATTTATATAGAGTTCATAAAATAAAATTTCATATGTATTTTAACACTAAAATTTTAAAAGTAAGGTAATCTCACAAATTATTTTATAAATATCTGATTAACAAAAGATATTTCATAATTTTACAAAAAATTTTGAACATAAATTTGAGGCATCAACTAATTGGGAAAATATAAGTTGATTTTCTATTGTTTTCATAAATAAGTGTGATTGTGAAAATTAACAAATGTGAAATTAAGCCTATTCTTTAACATAGGTCCGAAGATGGGTCTGGGCACTTGTGTGAATTTAGGCAGTTTGTGAAATTATAGAAGGTGATTTTAGACAGAGTTAAATGTATTTATATTTGTGTTAAATACTTTGTTTTAACTAGAGTTTTGAATAACATTTGGATTTCAAAATTTATTAATCACCTTTAATTATTAAATTTATAATTAATATAATTGCCTAGAGGGTCTAGTCGATCGAATGTCTGCATCAGTATAATCATGAGTGAATTATCTATATAACTTTGAGTAAGAACATCTAGCTATAAGATACCCATAAATGGGATGAAAGATTTAGAATTAAAGCTTTACTTCTGTTAAAAGGAACCTTTTCCCACAATCTTGATGTGACTAATATGTAGGCATTTAAACTCATATTCATTTTATACTTTGCAAGTCAATGACAAATCAAAATATAATACTAAAACCTGCCGTAAAATCTGCCCTAAAAATCTTTCGAAATCATAGTATCCATTGCAAGTGCTACGAAAACGATGCCGACCCTACTATCATGCAATTGAAAAATATTGTTTATGTCTCTTAACAATTTTTTAAAATGAAAGGTAATGTTCTAAGGTCTAATATAAGTAGAAAAGGCAATTGATATCAAATATAAAACAAAAAAGGACTTTCGAACTTGAGAAAAGAACAAATATATTTCAAAAGTAAACAAATTTGAAACTTGACTTTGTGACCTCTCAAAACTTGTCTGAAATGACCAGACAGTCACAAAGGTCTTAGTTTAAAGGTTATGTGGACTATCACAAATCTGTTCCGTTCGAGACCCCAACGGAGGTCAAGTAATGAAAACACATAAGTGAATCAAAAACACTAATTTTATTAAGACTTAAACTACGTTCGCAACTACGTTCATCTGCACAGAATTCATCTGCACAGAATTCATCTGCACAGAATTAAACAAATTTCAACCTCAAATTCTATTCATATAGTAAATTATTAATTGTGAATAATATATTTTAACAAGAAAAAACAGAAAAGAAATGTAATTAAAAGAGAAAGCTACCTCTCAATATTAAAATTAAACTTGTTTGGCATAATAATTTTAGAAGAGTTGATAATGACTAACATGAAATATTAAGTTTATTTTTGTAAATTTTAAGGCTAGGAGTTTCTAAATCACTTAAGTTAAAATATTACTAAATTTTATCTTTTAGCGCTCTAACGCAAAAATTCTAAAATATTTGCTAATAATTTGCACTTGTTCCATAGTTGTATATTGTTTTGCAGCTTTCCGAGTTTTTTTATTCATAGATTTATTTGTAATTTTCTTATATTTAATTAAATATATAATATTAACATTATTAACTAAAGGTTTTTGAGGTTTTGGAAGTTAAGAATTTTGAGGGAGTTCTGTACAGATAAATTCTGTGCAGATGAATTCTGTGCAGATGAATTCTGTGTGACCCCTTAAATCATACGACTATTCTGTTGGAGAGCTAAAATAAAAGAGGGAGAAACGCTATAGAAAAGTGGCTGAAAAGCATAAATTTGTAGTTTATTTTGGGTATTTTTTAGTCATTGATAAACAAATAATTAGTAATACATTAGTTCTATGGAAACGATAATCAAAATAATAAATTATAGATAGATAAAAGCGGATGTTAAATTTGATCATCTCAATTTATATCAATATATTTTTCATTAGCTTTTGCAGTTTTCAAACAAATTTTGTTTTCTTTTATAAATGATTTGTAGTCTTGGTTATTGAACAAAATTTTATTTTTGTTGATAACTTCAGATTTGATTAGTCCAATACTCAATAATTTTTTTCATCGGACCAATCTTTGAAGTCTTTTGTCAAAATTGTCATTGCAGAGAAGTTTTGAATAGAGAGCTCTCGAAATCAAAGTTTCGATTAATATAACTTATTAATTTTTCATAAACGATTCTTGCATTATCTAAGAATTCGTTTTGCTTTTTCATTGAGAATTTCTTGATTATTTTGGACCAATGATAAATAATTCAAATGGTGCTTGATATTATAGATAATGTACTAAGAACTGTATCTGATTAGATTCCGAGAGCCATGTGTTGAGAGCCCTATCATTAAACATTTGACTGATAACTGATAAAATTGCAATGTGTTGCTTGTTTATCAAGATAAGGATGAACAATAAATAATCGGTAACTGAAAAATGTTTACAAATTCATTATCGATTGATAATAACTGAGATTTTTGTCCGACAATTAAGCACACACATTAACACAGCATTAACATTGAAATTTTTAATAAGAAAAGTGGTTTTAAACAAATTGTGAACATTTTGAACTAAAAGTTTGTCCACTTTAAACTGTTCGGAAAATTGGTTAACCATCTCAGACTATACCGTTATTAACAAGATACCTAAATTACAATTTTCCCTTTAAATTAAAATTATTTTGACTCCATTTGGACAAAATCTTGCAACAACAAAAGAAAGACAACTGATCCAAAGACAACTGATCCAAAGACAACTGATCCAGAGGAACCTACATTACCATACTTCAGTAAAAACTAAGAGTAAGCAAGTTCAATTCATAAAACTTACACAAAACAAAATATGATGACCAAGGTGTTAGAGTATTTACAAAAGGTAACGTTAAACCCTGACCTTCAAACGATTGATTCAAAATCACCAGAGTCCTCACACCCTTTAATAAACTTTATAACACTGACTAATGACCAAGGTTCAAAATAAAAATTATAAAATATCAGATTATGGGAATTGAGGCTTCCTAGCAACCATAACAAATTATCAAGATGTTTTGAATCCTAATCAAAAACTCTCCCATGAACGAATTGGGTCGCAAGGGTTCTCACATTTACTCTAATATCAAAACAATCAAAACCTGACACTGAATATGTCAAATCATAAGAATTAATAGTTCCTAGCAAGGAATAAACACATCGCCAAGATATTTTAAAATATATAAAAGTTTAATGAGCCTTGCCAAACTAAATTACCATGAAAGGATCAGATTTTAAGCCCTTTGCCTTTAACCTATAAAAGTATGTAAGTCTTGAAGAAACCTATAATCAATTTTAAAGAGGGTCATGATTTTAGCGGCTTTTTGACAACCTTTTATTTCTGGATTCCTATCTTTTATGTGTTGAATATGTTTTCTAGATTCCTATCTTTTTCTACATTAAATGTTATACACATAAAACATAGGAACCTGGAAAGGAAGTTTCTAGACTCTCCACATTTTATAAACTCTATGGAGTCTAGAAAGTTTTAACAATAATTTCTAGATTCCTATCTTTTTCTATATTAAATGTTATACACATAAAACATAGGAACCTGGAAAGGAAGTTTCTAGACTCTCCACATTTTATAAACTCTATGG
>JAQIWP010002041.1:0-12295 GCA_034695525.1 Euzetes globulus
TTAGAACTGAAAACAAAATTCAATTACATTAGTATAAATTGCAGTAAAAAGAATTATTGATAAGATTTGTTTATATTAGTTGAGTTTAGATAATTTCCCATTAAATAGAATTCATTTATTAAATGTTTAGATTCAGTGATATCTGCTGACAAGTCGGCGCCCAAAAAGATAAACAAACCTTAAATATCTAATCGTTGGTCAGGGATTACCAAGCTGGTGACTCTGAGGAAGTCTGTCTCCTCAGGTCGTCCCCAATTTTTGGCGCCAAAACCAATTCAGATATTTAAGCTTAACATTGACTTTATCTCATAGACTTAACATTGAATTCTTTCCATAGACTTAACATTGAATTCCTCCTATAGACTTATCATTGAAGATATGGTTTTGTCAACTTTTAGGTAAATTTTAGGGTTTTGGGCAATTTTATAATAAATTATAATTAATTTTAAGGTATTTAATGAAGCTCAGAACGTTAAAATGCCAAAAACCCAAAATACCGGAAAAACCCGAAAAACCCATTCCCGAGTTCAGACCCGAACCCAACTCTACTACATTACATTATGTTTTATTAAATTCCCCCCAAAACTCCTCTTATTTAGCCCCAAAACTCTCCCAAAGTTACTCACAATTTAAATTCCCATCTTCCCATCAATTAAGACCCCCATTTAGACCCATTATACCCCCTTTAACCCAAAACCCCATATACCCATTTCATCAGTTTTTATTAATTTTCCCTAAAAATTCCCTTAAATCCCATTAAATTTTGCCCTAATTTTCCCTAAATTTTTCCCAAAAATAGCCCGCAATTTAGTTCATGTTTCCCGAAAGTCCCAATAATTTTGCCCTCTATTTAATTCCTATTTACCCCATCTTTCGAAAAATCAACATTTATTTAAAAGTATAAATAGAAAGAGAATGAAAGAGAGAGAGAGAGAGAGAGAGAGAGAGAGAGAGAGAGGGAGAGAGAGAGAGAACATTTACTTTTAAATTGTGGTCTGAAGCGGCGGCGGGTGGACAGAACAAGCGACGGACAAATGGCAGGAAAGTGGAGGACGGGTTGTGGATGTGGTGATGGATGTGTTGGTGGTTGTGGTGGTGTTGGCAAACGCGGCGGCGGCGGAGGACACAAAAAGTGGACACAATTGTGGACAACACAACAAAAACAAACTTTCCTTTAGGGAGCTAACTGTTGAATGAGAGCACAGGACTTTCCATTGAGTCCTGTGCTCTCTAAGAAAACCACAAACAGTGGAGAAAGGGGAGAGGGAGGGGGGTCAAGTAGGCCATATGGCATAAATTTAGCCACATATGGTTACCTGCAATGCTGGCCTTAAAGCCAGCATTTCATCAGAATATCTAAAAATAGTTTACTAAAGCACTGAAATGTTATAGTAAAGAAAATGTTTTTTATGTATCTAATTTACATATTTGTCAAACTGGTCTGAGAGCTGACCTACTTCGAGGAGTATAAAAGGCCCAGCTCTCAGTCAGTCAAATCAGTTATTCAGTTTATCTGAATTGTAAAGCTTTAAGAAGAAAAGTTTTAAATAAAAGTTTTTATTTAACCTTTGTGTTAACGTTTCTTTGTTGGACAACTACTCGTTGGACCCTTCGTTTGGTGGACCACTCTCTGGACGGACGTCGGTTGGCCTAACTCGGTGTGAGTATAGTTTGCCTCCATTCAGAGGCTATGCCTCTGGATGGAGGGCTTAGCTGGAACGGTGCCGTTTATGGGCAGTTGCCGTACGGCTCTGGCGGAGAAAATGCGTTTGTCTTTATTCAGAGGAGTAGCCTCTGAATAGAGGGCTAATCCCTATCTGAGTTATTGTTATGGGTATTGAGGGCAGTTGGGGATTAGCACCCATGTGGGATAGCCAGGCTGGACAGTAGGTCTGAGTCTGGTGGAGGGGGTGCCAGGAGTGGAGTCAGGTATAGGGAGTTCCACCCCCTCCACATCTTACAAGTGGAGGGTCGATCTTTCTATCATTAGGAACTATTTTAAGTTCTGCCGATTTTAAAAATCGCTTAAAATAGTTGCCGTTTTTGTTTGAATAGGTTTTATTAAATTCTATTTTCTCCGAAAGATTAAGGGCATTACTGGCAACTTATTTAAAACAAAAAATCAGGTTTGGGCACTTTCGGCAACTTTGCCGAAAATACAAAATTAGCAAAAACTTACGAAAAACATAAAAAATAATAAAAAATTTGAAAGGTAGGCCTAAGTGGCAGATCAGGTGCTTCAAATAATTTTGGCTTTTCAAGATTTTTAAAAAGAGTGAGGAAGTCTCAGTCTATTGTCAATTAAACTATTTGATTTGCAAGTAACCTTGACAATTAAACAGTTTTATCCATGGTGCAAGCTTTCCTGTAATGCTAAGTATATGATAGATTCAAGACAAATAATGAAGAGTAAACATGCACATTTCATTCATTATTGCTAAGATTATCCTGCTCTTCCCATCTAAATAAGCAATGTAACTTATCAGGGCGATTCTGGTGGTCCGGTTTGGCAATATGAACGAAAACGAGCTGTTCTTGTTGGCACCTTGTCAACCTTTACTATGCTTGAGGACGAGGAATGTGAACTGGATACAGTGACAACAAATTATATGGCCTGGATCGATATTCACATTGACTGGATTAAACGGGTTACTGGTCTTGACTGAAGACATTTGAATAAGTTTTATATCTCATAATTGAGAAACTAATTAACACATTATAGTAATACAAAAGACTTGCAATTTTTATATTAAAACTTTGACTTTATTTGTTAAGTTTAATACAAAATAAAGAAATATCTAGGATACAATCTACAATTTGGAAGTTAAATCAATACACTCTAATGCCAGTATAATGAACATGTTTGGTTTGAAGAATTGTTCATGATAGAGGAATTTTTATAATGAGGGGTCTATTTTTAATATTAATGCCTATTGAGGTGGTTATAAATATTCTTCAATATAAAGAAAAGTTGATTAATGTATGGTCAAGCGAATTGGTAATTATATTTAGACGTTATTTCTGAATACAATTAGGTGTTTCGGTTAAATTTTTTTAACAGATTCAGAATATAATTTTATCGATAAGCAAATCAACAATTAGATAATTTCTGTGGCATAAATATTTCCGAAGTTATTGTCATTCAAAGAACTTGCTATCAGTAAACAGATTGGGATTTTCATGAGAAAAATTACAAAAATCTGAACAAAAAACATTTTTTACCGCTTTTTTCGGAAAGGTATAAAGTCGGTCATGATATTAAACAACTTGCATGACATCAATGAAATAATGCATATTATTGCCCATAACCTGTTTTAGTAAATGTTCGATTTTTCAAAGGAAATACCAAGAATATCATTTATTTAAAAAAAGTTAACTTGGTAAATTTATAGTGTTATTTGACAAATTCCGGAGTTTTATTAATAATATAATAAGATAAAATTGTAAAGTGTTTGCAGAATGTTGTTGAATGATTGAGTTATAATTAAAATATTTAATAATTTCTATAATTATCAATTCGCTTAACCACCCATTAAGATGAGGTCATTTATTTACATCGATGATTAACAAATTAATGAATTTCGATTTATTTGACTGAAACGGCAAATATTTCTGGTCTAAATTTGATTGATTAAATCACAGTGTGAACATGCAATTTGCGCTCCTCTCAAATGATTTTAATGAAACGCTTCATTAAACCCAGTATACAACTGCTATTACTAGGGATGTGCTCTTTGATGGAAAACGGCAACAATGGCCAGGTTAGATGAGATAGTTTGCAAACTTAAATAAAAAGAATGATAGAATATTTTAACTGGATCAAAACGAAAATTGGCAAAATGACTAGCGACAGTTCTCTTCTTTATTTGAACTAAATCATTCTTAGCCAACCCTGAACTCATATAATCCTTGTAATAGAGTGTTAGTCCAAATACAATGAATGGATGACATTAAATGTTAAAGACAAGTTTAGCAACAATTATAATTAATCAAAATTAATCTTTTAATAAATAAAAGGGACAGACATTATAATCAGTTTCTAATTTATATTCTGTTCTCAATTTAGATTTAAACAAGAAATTGAATCAGATATTGGCGCAGCAAAAGAGGCAGCTCATTTTTCAGCCAGATAATTAGAGATACAATTGACAGTTCAAACTTGAAAATATCTGCAAAAATATAAATTATTGCTTGAGTCTTGTTAAATTTATTAACAAGTTAATAATTTCAATGGCACTTCATCAATAATGGCTAAAATTGGATTATTTCGTTTTCCCGGTTTCATTAGTCACTCTAAAATTGTTATATTGTTTTTGACTAGTTCAAAGTAAAATAGTTGAGATTCTATTTGTCAGGTTATATGTTAAGCCAAAGATTTAGTGACACTTCCCACAGGTATGGCCTATAGTGTCTACAATTAATGTTTTTCATTCTATTTAGCAGATGGTAAGTCACAAGATATGAATGAATGAACCTAGTGTATAAGTGTTAACCTATTTCAGTTATTTGAACTCGGACAAATTTCCTACATAAGCTATGTGATTTTCAATAGAAAGGATCTCCAGATTGGTTTCAGCTAGTGAAAATCTACATGTCTACATGGTTTAGTAACAGTGTAATGAAGATTCCACTAATTGAACATAACTTTTTCATTAATATATAAAATTTTATGTGACAAAACAATTTCTGTCCAGTACCAATTATGATTAGTTAGTAAAGAACCTGTTCTATTCTATGCTACACAGCTTTGTTGAGTGCCAATAGAATTAAAGGCTATATATTGGAGACAAATTAGCAAAATTTACGAGTCAATTGACAAGATTACTACTAATTGAAGCATAAAAATTCATTGTATGTCTATACAAATGATTGAGATAACAAGTATCTCAACAATTAGCTTAAAGCAAGAACTTATTATTAAATGTTTGAACACTACAATCTTGGTACAAACTATTCATTGAATAATTTTTTTTCGAGTTGAAGACTTAATAATCAATATTGAAATCATCATATGTCACGTCTGTTTGTAGGAATGCATTCCAGTGCTCATAACAATGTTGTGAATGTGATCCCTGAGCAATGTCTCATTAAAAACTAATGGAAACATACATTTCACTATTCTTTTAGGTTTTCACTGCTTTTCATGAATGTGAGGATCGATTCTAATGTCAACCCAATAATGAAATGCAGACATTTTTGTGTGTCATTTGACTTGAAAAATGAAATATTTAATTGAATTTTTTGCTCCAAACAATTGGTTGACTGAATTTTTCAAATATTGCAAAATTACAATAAATAATTAAAGAGGAAACGATTGGAAGTTCAATGAAAACTTATTGTGACTGTTATTCGCGATAATATGTTTTGTCTTCTCATTTCAAGTTTCTGATCAATTAATAGATAGAATAGCCTTAGTTTCATAAACCCTTAGGTAACAGATCATTAAGCGTCTCATCTCTACCAATGATAACATAAGCCATCCCTCGCTTAACGATGCAGTCAAACGAATTAATTCTCTGTTCAGTCACTTTTCTCATTCTGTTTATAGTTTTTCCATCCAATGAAAGTACAAAACAAAGTTTAAGATCAATGTTCACAATACACTTGTTTATGTTTTCATACATTTTATTACATTACTTGCTCATTTTCATTAATCATAACTTTTTTATCACTTAATTCAAACTTTTGCTTTAGTTTGCCAAAAATTATCAACTATTTTTAACCAGGAATAAAAATAAATTTTCACAAAAAATTGTCAACCCAAAAAACCCCTGGGGAGTTGAAAAGTTCAGGTTCACCCCCAATTTTAATAAAAGTGTAAAAAACAATATACGACTGAAAATTTTAAATTAGATTTAACTAAATTTAATTTATTGACTTATATTACATATATTGAAGACATTCAAAATTAATAATTAAAATATTTATTGATATAAAAATAGAAGATAGCGGACAAAATTATGGTAGTTATGCAAATAACCCACAAGAAAACATATTTAAAAGAGTACCCCCTAGTTGCACTTGTTCATTGGTTGTCCTTATAAAACGTTTAAAGTTATCTTGAACGACCAAGTTTATATTAAATTTTTTGTCTCATTTGATCAGAGATGGCCGATAAAAAATTGAAATTAATTAATTAATTCTAAAATAGTCTAATTTCCGGTGTTTTAAGCCTTTTGTCTGTTTTTATCCTATATTTTAGGCTATTCTGCTTATTTAAAGGCTAATTTCTTTAAAATAAAAAACAAAATGGCGAATTTTTTGGCAGCCATTTGTAAAAATATCTGATTTTTGGCAGACATTACCAAAAAATCATAAGATTTAACCAAAAATTGCGGGCTCGCTCCGCTCGCCGGATCCGCGGGGGTGGGGTGTGGGGTGGGGTTTTTTAAATTTATGGGGAAACGGAATACAGCCCCTCTGCATTTGATTGTGAACAGAGTATATTTCAATGATGGCTTAGTTATGACCCAAGGCTTGATTTCAGAATAAAACGATATCAAACATTAGAAAGAAAATAAAAGAAAATTTTATTGCATCGAAAATATCGAATGTCCTCTAAAACGGGTAAAATTGCGTTCAAACTATCAGTTCTTATGAGAAAACAAAGCATTGATCAATATTTTTATGGTACACTAAAATTGTTCTCAAAATAATATATTTGTTATGACTTTAAAAAAATTTTATGTGAATTCTTGTGTTTATTTCAATTTTATTTAAGTTTATAGACTGTCATAAAAATTCTAAATTTTTTTTTTCTTATTAATATGAAATCCAAATTTCCATAGAAAGTAGTAAAATATAATTCAGAGTAATCTAGCCATTGAGGTAATTTTGATTAATTCAATTGTTCTCATAGTTTGGGATAAAAGGGTATCGAATAATCAGGAATAACTCTGAGAGTCTAAGAGAGATATATAGTGTTTAAAAGTGTCACTTGAAATGTGTGAAAATCAAGCCATCAATTATTGTGATTTAAGGCTCAAACAGTTGAGCAGAAATTCAGCACAAATTCCACATCAAAGGGATTCAAATCAAATGAAGTGAATTCAAAAGTCGTCGGTCTATAGTCTGCATTGGAAATCCCTGTTCCCTATTTTAATGCTAACTAAACAACAAATCACTTCAGTTTATGTTCGAGTAAATCGTAAAAAGTAGAACAAGTAGAGAATTACATACTCTAGGCTTCAAAAATGAGCTCTTCTTTGATTTTCATTAAATTAATCCCAGTCCAATAGTAAAATATTCAGTCAAATACATTACAGTCAATTTAATAAAAACTGAATAATAATTTTATATTGTTCCTAGATATAATCTAAAACATAATTGTGGAGCTGACACGAAAACTTTTTAGGATAAAATGACAGTTTTTTCTCGAAACTCAGGAAAGGAGTATAAGAGATAAATATTTTCTCAAGAGACCGCCCGAAATAACGCCGGAAGTGGACATTTTGTTACTTATTCTTGTCTAAATCCAGTTAAATTAAGCTTAAACATGATTCGCAATAAATTGAAAACTAAATTATAACCAGAGATGGCCTCTGATTTTTGGCCCCTCTTCGACACTTTTCATAAGCCTGATCTAAAGAATAAAAGATGCAGTGCATGGATCACCAAGGGGCTAATATACTTGACCCTTTCCCTAGATAAAAAATTTTGTGATTTTGACTCTATTATTTTGTTCTTTATTTCAAGGAAGGATTTCTTCCAACTTGGTGACCCATGGTACAGTGTATATTATCAGTTTAATTTCGTAAACTCAAATATACCGTATTGGTGGTTATATCACGATAATAGATAAGGCTATCATGTGAAAGTATCATGTGAAAAATCGGGCACACGCATTTAATGGCTCTAGCATATTTGAGTTTTTTAAAAATATCTGTGGACACCCCACTGTAATTGTTGAGCCCACAGCAGCACAAAGAAATGCTACCTATATACATTGAATTATTGTCCCGGCCTACTAAAATCGATGACCTTGCAATCCTGATATGTTTGAATTGATAAATATTGTGGAAAATAAAATATGATTCTGTGGCAAAATTAATATTTTCTTTTAGTCATAATTGAGAATAGATTTGAAAATTATGGTATATTTTTAGGCCGAGTCGACAGTTTTTAATGTTTGCTTTAATGATAACAGAGTTTTAAAATATGCAAAGTGATAATTTAGTGTAAGATTGGTCTGAAAGCATAACTTGGCCAAAACAACATTGAATTCTGAGCAAAACTTTTACATTTATATAATTTGTTTGCTATTCAAAGAGTTTTGTGTACATTAAATGATAACTTTATTTACGTTTATGTTTGACTAATGTATCGATTTTTTCGGTTATATTCCCTTTACTTAAATTGAATGAAGAAAAAGCGATAAAACTTTTATTAGAATTAACTGAACCTAAGTTTACGACATTAGTTTAGTAGTCGTCTCTAAATATACACTAAATTGATTGAATATACTCCTTGTCAAATTCAATCATTTATCAACCATGATTATTCTAGAATTAATTCAAAACTCATTTACTCTCAATTATCATAGAATTTCTATAGTGAGTAATTAGTTGTTCCAGAATGAAAAACTTGAATATAACGTCAAATGGAATTAATTAAAATTCATTCAAACGGAACGATTGAAATTCATTTGATGTGCGATGAAGCCCACATCAAGAGCTAGATTATAGTGAAAATTGGGCTACCCTTATTTTATTGGACATACATTCATTTCGCCCAAATTATTAATTCGCCCAAGTGATCAATACGCCCTAGTTATTCATTTACCTAAATAACTGATAGAGTTAAATTATACTAAAATAATTGAAAAGTAAATTATTTTCATTCTGATGAAAGTAAATTAAACAAATTATAAACCTATCTAGGAAAGTAAATAATTATTTGATATTAAATTAAAATTTTTAATTTTTTAAACTAAATTATAAAAGGGAATTTTTCTATATTATAAAAATTTTCATTAATTAAATAAAAAATGGCAATTCTATCACTTGAGCGAATAATACTTAAGCGAATTGAATGCGACCGATTTTATTGTGTACTTTAGTTGTATCAGTCTGTACTAGAGATGATAGTCGGATCGATTTTTGCCGATCCTATCCGATCCGAGATTTTTAGCCAGATCCGAATCCGATCCGACTGTTATCTCTAGTCTGTACCGCCCGCCCACCATTTTTAATTCTGTAAAAGTATATGAAAGAACAACTTTTATTTTTTTTCCATAGAAGACATTTGAAGCCATAAAAAATTATAAAAATAATTAAAAATCAGTCCAATGAAGTGCGGAGATGACATGACGCGGGACATGAAGTGCGGGACAGAATACAAAAACATAGCATTTAACCCAAAAACTTTATTTTTGATTTAACTGCCCTGGGTTTATATTCTGTCCAATTTTATTGTTTTTTATGTCAAATTAAAGTTTAACATGTCTATTTTCTCGAATAATTTTTATATTTTTTCTAGCTCTTTTATTGAAGTCTGTAGTTATGCCCTTTGGAAATCTTTCATTTTGCATTGCTTTTTAATAAATGACTGAAATAGATTCTATGGTTTGAAAAAATTTAAATGTTGTTCTTTCATATACTTTTTACAGAATTGAAGTTGGCCTTTTTTTTGTTTAATTAAAAAAGAAAAGTCCAAACTTTTTAAAGCCCCTATATACTAATTACTGATTACTAATTAGGCTTTAATTATGCTATTTTGTAAGTTTAAAGGCTAAATTCTTTAAAATAACTAACAAAATGGCGGGCTTTTAGCCACCATTTGTAAAAATGCCTGACTTTTGGCGGACATTACCAAAAAATGCTAATATTTGTCGGGTCACTTGGCCGGAGCGGCGGGGGAGTGATTTTCAGGGGAATCGAGATACTGTCTCCTATTGGCCACTTCCGCTTTAATATATTATTGTTGAAGTTTTGGACTAATAGGAAGAAATGTTGTCAACGAAAGCTAAATGTATTCGATATTCAATGATTGACATAATCATAATTGAGTTGTTGGCAAATATTGATACATACGGTATGCAGTTTGCGTTCGGTTCTGATCGCGTGGACGACCATAGCGTTGCCTAAAAACGTTAATAGGCTTAAAGAGCATAATCCGATTCCTAATGGAACTGCTATCGCAATGTTATTCAAATATGAAGTACTGTTGCCTTCGATAGCATTGATGTTCGAACGGCTATTGAATGCCGGCAAAACTCCCATTGTGGCGCTCACGGAACCGTTCCTCTAATTATCGTTAACCAACCATTTATACATTGAAACCATTGGAAGCCTTCACAGCTAGAATTTAAAAATATATTTTAAACTTATTGAATGAGTGATAAACTTAATCGATTATTGCAAGTGACAAGCAAATAAGTTTATCGAACATTTGCAAGATGAGACATTGACAAGATCCTAAGAACAAAAGTTCATCGATTTATTTGTCAAATCCAGGCGACGATTATTATATATAATGTCTGTTCTTCAGACAACAAATTATAGTTAATGTCTCTGTAATGACATTTCTATGTATTATACAAAATCTAATTCATTGCCGTTATATTACGTGAATTAACTTAAATATTAGTCCTGTTCTCTTCCTTCTGATTATTGACGGCATCCAATTTAGCCTCACATCAAATCACTAAAATTCACACTTAATCTAAGATTATCCTAACAAAGTTACTGACTTGGTCAAATTCATAAAAAGACAAAATAAAGAGTCTATATCAGAGATAAGGTATTTCAATCAATTCTAATATTTCTGAGAAAAGTAGGCAAAAATCAGACATTTTGTCAATTATTTTATTAAATGAAGTGAAGACTCAAACCTAAATATAAGACAGCGAAAAGTCTCCAACATTTTTCATATATACCAGAGGTCGCCAAGGGGGCAAACGTACTGGCTTCACCCTAGCTGAAGAATTTTGAACCCCTAGGGGGTAGGGGGTAGGGGGTATTTTCAGTTTACGGCAGTTTTCTATTGGCCACCTCTGAATATAGCCTCTAAACTTGTATAATAGCCCAATTGTAGCTTAATTAAGCTAATTTACGCTTAAAACCTCCAGAAATAAGTTTATCTTAGAAAAAAATTGCCGTTTCCGGTCGATTTTGACTTCCGGAAACTGCCATTTCGATCACCCCCTAGATTGAAAATTTTTGGATTTGGCCTCCCCCTAGCCGAAGGTCCATTTGACCCAACCTTAAGGCCCCTAAGGTGCTCCAACTTGGCTATCTCTTATTAATATATAATTTAAGTTAATTCAGAAGAGGCAACAATTTAATCGATTAAATTTGTCATTTTCTATGATTGTCTCTTATTTTTATGGGAGAAATTCAATGTCCTCCTTATTAATGGTTTAATTATTTAAGAAATGGTTGGATTTCGGTATCAATAATTACAACAAGAACCGATTTTTTTTCGATTGAATATAATTGGCTGAAAGGGTTTACTATGATCTGCATAAATGTTTGATCTAAGATGTTGTGTATAAAGTAAATGTCTATCCATAGCACTGATGCAAAGGTTTCAATTTCCCAACACATACTTTTTAAGAATGTACTACATTTAGATTATTGAGCATGATAAAACATAATACAATTTTAACTCATATTTTGGGGGTTTATTCAATCAGTATTAGTAATACAAATGTTCAGTTATTTAAAACTAAGGAAAAGTTGTAAATCAACCAGAATTTATCAGGATAATTTATCTAATCGTTTAAGATTATGTGCATTAGACAAATTAAAACCAAATATTACTGAAATAATTGTACAAAAATGTAAAAACCATGAATGTAAATTAAATTTTTAAATAACTAATAATTTTCCCCTTTCACAATTTATTGCTTCGTTTTATTTGAAAAGTATTCCAAAAAATGCTCATGATGCTGGTGACCACTGCTGGGTATTCACTGAGTATTACATTTCAAACTTGATTTTAAATTACTAATTAATATATGAAAAATGTAATTGACCTGTCCAAATTTCTTCTTTGATTTATGATTTTGTTTACTAATCAATTGTATGAAAGATGTCACTCAAAATTGTTCAGGTGGATCTACGGGGTATTTTGCTCAATAGCTCTTGAGGCTAAAGGGGAAAGTAAAACGGAAAATAGTATCCGGAACCGCACTCAGAAGTCATTTTCTTCTAAGATTAAGGTTCTTGTTTAATAATTGAAATAGTTATCATTTTATGGATAAAGTGGGATAATTGAATATTGGACTCGTTATTCCATATAATAATAATCAATAATAATATAAAATCTCCTCTCCCTCTCCCTCTCCCAGATC
>JAQIWP010002042.1:0-12283 GCA_034695525.1 Euzetes globulus
GTGTGTGTGTGTGTGTGTGAGAGAGAGAGAGAGAGAGAGAGAGAGACCATTGTAATGGTTCCGTATCTTAATTAGTTAGTGAGCCGTAAAATATGGAGAAGTTCTTAGGACTTGTCATTCATGAATGCGCGCTATTTTTCGCTTCAATTTATTTCATTTATTATTCACTTCTTTTTTATTTATTTTATAATAATTATTATCATTTGTATGTTTTTCTCCCTGAAACAGTTACTCAAAGCCCGTCATGTAATGGTTCGGGTGGGAGGTAAGCACTCACTAGTGATTTGCCATCTCTCATATTCTGTTCGTTTTTATCTTTCGTTATTACTTTTCAAAATTAAAAACATTTTGAAAAATGTTTTCAAAAAGTAAATGGGTTTTCATATTCCTTCTGACAGACAATTGGTTTGATATAAATTTTAATGCAGTTCTTTGATTAATGATATCTCAACTCAACACCAATTTTGAGTTCAATATATTCTGAAAGACATCATAACTCAGAAAATACACGAAACTTGAAAATTGTATTCAAAGCATAAAATTGTTATATTTTATGGCTTTTTAAACAATTTTTGTGTTATGTTTTGAACCCAATTTTGAACAGAGCTATGAATCACAGCTAAAAAGTGTTATCAAAAACTTTAAATTGATTTCAATGAGAATAAAAGCCTTGTTTTGTTAAGAAAAGAATAAAAGCATAAAAGTTTTAGTTTTAAAATATGAGATGATTTAAAGACCCAAAAAATGCTTTGAATTCCTGATCGCAAAATCAAAAGAATTATCTTTTATTTTAAGAGTCATTAAATCAAAAGGTTTTCAAAGAATAAAACGAAAGATAAGACGAAAAGCATTTAAAAGCTTTTATTTGTAAGAATCGCTAATTTGTTGATATATTGGGTCAGGCGGTTGGACAACTCTGAGCCATTTCCTGGAACGACACGGCGGTGACCCCACTCAAGAGATATCAGCTGCCGATCTGCTACCTCTGGACACGCGGTCCGTCAAAGTGAGTCCTCGTCGTCGTAGTTGCGCACCACTAGTCAGCCCACAAACAGCACAAACAACTCCTAATACCCCAACTTTCGGCCGATACGTTAGTTCGACGCCCGTAAGTCGTCGTAGTTCTCTGTCAAGTCCTGAGCCCTGGATGAGTGCCTCCAGTGGTTATAGCTCGTCATCTGTCGGTTGTAATGGCAGTCCCCCGGCAGTCATTAACGCTATAGCCAGGCGGCGGCGCTCATCAACAGAAGCGCCCTGTCGTCGACGGGCTCTGACTCACAGGTCGTCCATTGGTGTGATTAGCGGCTATCAAACAGACAGCTCATCACAAAGCAGTCCATCGACACCGACTCGGCCCACGTCTGAGCCAATTAAGAGTCGATATCCAAATTATTTGCACAGTTCTCAACATATAACAAACAAATCGAACGGAATGATGCCATTAGTGGCGACTCCAGTCCTCCATTTGGCCAAACCGAACATTTTTCGTAAAACTGTGCAAAAAACCTGTTAATTGATTGACTTTTCCATTCATTTCTACATTTTTTATTCTCATAGCTTTTAATGATTTTTTAATTGACGCAAAAATTCACATAAAAAGCAATTCTCAGATATTTTTATTGAAAATTGTTTTTAAAAAAGTCTCCGAAATATTTTTTCGAAACGTCCAAAGTTTCGTAAATTTCTTAATTTTGTTATCAATACTCCAAATCTTACCCCGTTTTATATAAATGTTTTTTACTCTTTAATTATTTTTATTACTTTTAATTCTCTTAAATACTAAACGAATTTCAGATTTTTTTAGCAATTAGTGATTAGTATTCAATGCGATAACTATTGCTTTAAATTGCAATACAAAAAATGAATTACAAATTGAATTAAAATTTAATATAAAGTATTGTTTGAGTATTAAAGAAAAAAGTTGATTGATAACAATTTAAAACTAAAATCTATATAAAATTAGTTAAGCTTTAAAGACATTATATAAGTATTACTATTATTCAAAGCTTTTAAAATTAATATTGAATTCAAATTTGAAGCCAAAGTTGTTTAAAGACATTTAAAGAAACCAATAAAAAAATTTATGCGTAATTTAAGACTAATTAAGTAATTCATTCAAATCGAGATTTTTATCTATTAGTTTCAAAAGTTTTATGTATTTATTTGGCCTTAAATTAGATTTGTTTTTATAGTTATTGTATTATTTGCCAGTATTTTCCAGTTCCAGGGCTTCACTGCTTTCAGAATTTACAACCATAACAGACGACATCTGACTGCCCTTATTCTCGGCTCCATTCTGAGCTTCTGTTTTAGATTTGACTTCAGTGTCACATTTGCTTCTGAGATCCGGTCCCTCTCCAATTTGACTCTTTGGCTTTTCTTGGGAGTCCTTAGTCTTTGAAATGTCCTCTTTTGACCGCTTTTGGGGCTCACCTTTTGCCTTATTTTCATCCTTTGCCACATTGTCATCATTTTGAGTACTGGTTTCTCCAAAAGAAACAGTCGGAGCTCCGACCGGAGACTTGATAGGCGTCGACATGACATCCATACGCAAGTCTTGTCCAACTTCTATGGTGGAGTGAGGCGGCACTTGCGGTTGGATCTCATCCTTTACTTCGGTAGTTTTGGGTAAATTTTTATCCCGATTTTTATAATACAAATACAGTAAAACAAAGATCAAAGCGGCGATCACTCCGATGACCGCACAGTCCAACAGATGTATGAGAATGACTCCCAACTGTCCGTCTTTAAGCCATTGATGGACACTATTTCCGCTCTTCTCAGCCATTGATAATATATTCGTTTAAATCTATGAAATGTTGAAAAAACTTAATTAAATATTAGAAGACTTTCTGTCGTCTAATCAACGAATGAAATGACTTTGAAATCGGTTTTTAATTATGTTTAATGATTGACAGATGCTATTAATGGCTGTCAATGAATGAGATATTAATTTTATTAATCGATATTCAAATAATATATTCGTCTAAAATAAGTCCATTAATTATAGACTAAACTATCGAAACATAATTATAAATTCAAGTCATGAAAAGATACAACTCTTTCGATCGGATCGGAGTCAAAGATTTTTTCACCCAAAAAGAATCGTTGACTAATTGTTTGTCTAACTGTTCAAAATCGATTAAAATAGAAAGACAACCGGTCCCGATAGTCTGATAGTCCTGGCAATCCCGACCGTCCTGACTCTCCTTACAGTGCTGTCAATACTTTCTTGGATTTGTTGTTACAGTTTTTCAGTTGACTTCAGTTCTATTGGAATGGAAAACAATTGACTTTCAAATTCAATTTAAAGGTTATGGAAGAGTTAAATGCCAACAAAATTAACGAATATTTTCATTATATTTGATAATTATTTTAGTAATTATTATTGTTTTTAATTACTTTTAAGGCAAATTCTTCTCAAACAAATGGAGTGACAGACAATTAAATGAATTGTTTAAAACCTGGCGTTCAGTCAAAATGTTTTTTGACAATAAAACTGACTTAATATTTATTGTGAGATATTTTTGATTGACTTTTTCGTAATTAATTTTTATTAAATGATTCTCTTTTTCTTTAGATTTAAGCACTTAATTAATCGATGTTTGATTTTTATTAATCAGCTAATTAATTGATCGAAATTATCTAGGATCAACAATTTTCTCATGGAATCAATTATTGTGTAAATGGATCAGAAAATATTTTGTGAAATACTTGAATCGATTGATAATTCATTTGAATTCATAACAGAATTATTATTATTTGAAGAATGAGCTTTTAAACAAAGTATTTAATAAGAAAAAAATCAATTTTCCCATAAGAAAGTCGTTTCCATAAATGAAAAGTTTTGATTGAAGACCAATAGTCACAAACTTAGTTAATAATCAGCCATTGAATCTTTTCTCAATTTTTCTTATAATTAATTGATTTGAAGATTAAACGAGAATTCAATTAATTTAATGAATTCAAGTAATTGTTAATTAGAAATTCAAAGATTGCTTCTTGCTCCTAATCAAATAGGTTTTCTTTTTGAATTTTCTTTTCATTTTTCAATTAATTAATTATTTTCTTTTCTTTGTATACTCATTGAAGTCGAAAAAGTTTTATTGATTAGAATAATTTTAAAAATAAATGTTGTCAGATTTTCAATGTTACAAAGAAGAAAATCTTAATTCAGTCTACAAGTGATGTCATTTCTCAGAATTTGAATTTTTATTCAATCGTTTTATTTAAATTTTCATATCATTTAAATAGAATTTTCATTAATTTTATAGTAATTAACATCAAAAAGCATTCAAATGAACGATAGGTTCTATCAATTTTGAATTTCACTTCCGAAGGCTTCGATTAATTGATCTCTTGTTTAGTTCAAACATATTTTAAGAAGAAGTTATAATCTTGTTTAATAGTGCTTGGTCATTATATACACCCTTAGAATGACTTGACAATTTTTGTAAAATAATTTCACAAATAATTGAAAACTATTCAAAATAAATCCGATCAAAAGTACAACTATTGAGTAAAACTAATGAGTCGGTGGTCGTGACTGACATCAAAATATCATATAATTAGCATTTATTTGTCGCTCAAACGCTCCGACACTTAATGATTGATAAAACATTGAAATTATTTTGATTTTGTTGACATTAATTTTGAACTAATTCTTGTGCCACTCATTCATCTTAAAGTCTTTGATCCGCAATACTTTTGAATGGATAAATAATTTTTGAATTTGCTTACCAAATAGAGATAATGTGAATGCACCTTGCTTAACTTGCTTTATTTCGTTCAGTCTCGAATTAACTTTCTTTTGATTTAAATTGCAATTTTTGAAATGTTTTCCAAAAGTGACAATATTTTTAGTAAAAATAATTCATCAAATGAATTAATAAAAAATCTTGATTCCTGGATAAAAATAGAAAATTTTCATCGATAACCTGAATGATATTTCAACTGAAATTGACTCAAATTAAATTAGTTAAATTATTTAACTTAAATATGATTTTGACGACAATATTTTGAACATTTATTTGAATAAAGTCAAAGTTCTTTATAAACTCACGTCATTATAAATTGTGTCCAAAATACATTTTGTCTACTTATTCACAGTGGACATAGTGACCATGCATTTTTAATTTATTTCTTATCCTCAAATTCAGCAACAGTTGTCTAATTTGAACAGGTCCAATTACACACTTCCACAATGTCATGAATATCACATTGACATTAATTAAGTTAAATGAGCAAACTTTCTGTTTGTAGGAAATGATGTTTTATACAAAATATCTGTCTTTCATATAATCCATGAAATACTATTCTTTTGGTAATTAAAATCGGGACATAAGTTATGTCACATAACTCTTTGGTTAGAAAGTGAGTCATTGAAAGGTCCCATTATATCAAAAATAATTATAAAAATAAAAATTATATTTCTACTTTTGTAAGCAACAGCTTATTTCTGAAAGTTAATTTCATAGTTTCAACACTTTTTATGATTAAAAACCTGTCGAAAATTGTTATATTGAATTGTCAAGGTTGGCAGTTTGTTAATTGATTAAAATTTAGATGATTTCAATCAAGTTGAGTCAATTTATACAGTTCTTAGATTTGATATATTTTGATTTGAGCTATTTAAGGTGCCATCAGCATGAAATTATGCAGACTTCAGTGTATTTTGTTTGTTAGAATATTTTATGATTAGTGTTTGACAATTGAGACCAGATTTTCTTGAATTGTAGACAAAATGTTTACAAAATATTTACGTATTTTAAGTGAGAATTTAATAATGAATACAGTTTTTATCAGTCAAATCATTGGTCCCATCAGTGATTTGCGTGAGTTATCTGCTCTTCAACAACAACCAGAGGCAATGGATATGAGATGTCCTCAATTTAGGTAGATCACATTATATTCGGTTATCAAATTCAGTAAAAAATTTCAAATAAGTCATAGATTACTGATTGCTTGAAAATAAAATTTTTCATTAATTCATACATTTGACCGGATTTTGTGTTTCTGTGAAATCAAATTATTCTCGAAATTTCGACTGCATGTGAAATTGTCATGGTTAATTAGTCGTAGATTCTATTTCAACTTGGCTCTGGTCTATCTTAAATTGATTATCAATTAAAGTCAAATGAAAATAATATTTTGGGTCAAAAAACATTTACTTTCAATTCATTTGAGAAATTCTGATTAGAAATGGTTTGAGTCATGAAATGAGTTATTTTGAGTTATTTAGAGAATGAAATTCAATTTTTGGCTCAAATAAAACTATTAACAGATATTAACTTAATATTTAACGAATCGATTAGTAATAGTTTGCAAAGGAGAGTTTCAAATACATTGAGCGAGATTTAACCTGGTTATTCAGTTCAATTTATATGAGAAGGGGTCTAAAATAGCTTTATACTTTTTTGGTATTAACACGATTTTTTAAAAATAAACTTAACGTGTCTTATTTCCATAACTTCTTTTTCAATAAATAAGACCAATTAGTTTGATCTCAAACGACTCAACAAAAACATTGTATAACAATCTTGTTACTAGAGGTACAAGGTACTTAGATATTTTCATTACATATTAATCAAGACATGAATAAAGCTTCATAATGGCTCTTAATTTGATCTTTTTCTTAGTTTCGAGCAAGATAATACAAAAAACTAACATGCAGTTGATGAACATGGTAATTTAAAACATTGAAAACATGAAAGTAACTTTAGTAACAATTAATGGGCATTTTATATAATTTAATAACAAATGTGTTTATATTTCTGTACAAATGAAATGAAATAAAGTGAAAAGTGGTTCAACTGAGTCCAAGTTTGCCAAAATATTTTCCGATTTGACTCATGGGTCCTCTGGCGTACTCTTTCTGCTGCTCCGGTGGTAATGTTAAGTAATGAGGTATTGGTGCATGACCTGGCTTGATTTGAGGTGGCTTCAGGTAGCCTTTTATCATGTCGGCTCCCTTTTCTCCAA
Source organism: Euzetes globulus (assembly GCA_034695525.1). NCBI lineage: Eukaryota > Metazoa > Arthropoda > Arachnida > Sarcoptiformes > Euzetidae > Euzetes > Euzetes globulus. The sequence goes on from JAQIWP010002042.1 coordinate 6,982, forward strand.
TCATAATTATTGGAGCGTTAGTATTGCCCGACACTATTGTCGGCATAATTGATCCGTCTATCACTCGAAGGCCCGAAACACCATTAACTTTAAGTTGTGGATCAACGACAGCCATTGGATCTCCGGGCGGACCCATTTTGGCAGTTCCCACCGGATGATATATTGTTGCGGTATAAGAACGGGTTAAGCACTCCAGATATGGGTCGCTGTAAGGCTTGTACTTTTCGCAGCCATACCACGTTCGCGACCAAACTCTAGCCTTAAACTTCTTAAATGGCTCTGAGAGCGCCATCTTCATAGATATCTTCAAAGAATCCATTAATACTTTTGCGTCGTACGGATCCTTCAAATCTGATTTAGAATACAATGTAATCAATTGATTAATGAATTTATTTTCGTCTAAATTTCTGTCAAATTTCGCTATTTTTGTCATAAGTTTTATTGGTTTTGGCGTTTGGGTTAAAACTCAAAATCAGAGTTGGCAATAGGGGGCCAATACCGGCCAATAGGGGGTATTTCTTCCCTCGCAAAATGAAAATATCCCCTTTCTTTTCGGTTCCTGCGATCGAAGCGAGCAAATTTTTGGGAAAATTTAGGTAAAAGTTTGGGAATTTTTGGTAGTGGCGACCATAATTGAGAAATACAATATCCCCTCCTGAAAAATGCTGATTGGCCAGACTCGCCATCTCTGCTTTAAATAAATATCAAAAGAATTTCTAATTTTCTATTCTCTTAATATTTTTGAAATTTGATTAATGAAGAAATTGTTTGTTTAAAAGTTTTTTGTGAACTAAATTCGTTACTCAAAACAAAAATAGCAAATAATTGTCTGTTAAATGGATGAACAGAACGGGTAGTCTTACAATTAGGTTGAATGATAGGCTGGTCATAGGGATTGGAGGAACGGAGTTTCATCCAGCCGAAACTTCTTGGTCTCAATAAAACCGGGTAATAAGCAAAGGAGTCTTCATAGAGGAAAGGAGAATAAACTTTGGCAAAGAGTTCATCTTTGAGATTCATTGCTTTCCGAATGCTTTCTCCGCCATCAGAAGAGGCACAGGAAGGGATGAAATGGATTTCAACATCCGGATAGTCATCGCTTTGATTGGCATATTTAGTGCTAATAAATCCGATACCATCCAGTCCTCCCAACATAGTGAGCGGTCCGATACCTAAAGTGCTCCATTGAGTGAACGATTTGGCCACATATACACGAGGCTGTACCACAGAAACAGGTGCGTCCACGTGGAACTGTAGACCACCCACTCCTATATGATCTTGAAGATTTTGACCAACAGCAGGCGCATCATGAATGACAGGGATACCAAGTTCTTCCAAATGATACCTCGGTCCAATTCCTGACAACATCAGCAATTGGGGCGAATTGATAGCACCGGCCGATAGAATGATTTCCTTTCGAGCGTAGGCTATGTGTTTCAAACCCTTTGTATAAACCGAAAGCTTTGATTAGTTTTGTAAATAAATAAATTTTTGATAAATGGTTTCGACTATATTTAAACATATTTTGAAAACTGGTTCCAAAGAAAAGCCCTTTTTTCATGAGTTTAAGAGTTAAGTGATTCAGTTATTCCAAAAAGTGCCTAAAAGAGCTTTTCAGTCAAAACTATGGCAACACATTTCTGAATGCATTCAGTTTTCGGTCGCTTTCATTAATAGTAATCAAATGATAAAAAAGATAAAATCATTTCTTATCACAAAAATATTTAGTAATAATAGTCTTCTAATTGAATATTAAATATATTAACAAAATTTGGGTCAAAATCTATTTCCATTCAATGCTCTTTTTTTGATTTCAAATTCAAACTATTTTTCAATGAATTCCATTTGAAATAAAGAAACGAAAACAATGAATCAATAAAAGCATTGAAACCTTGCGATCAAATTCGACGGCAATGGCTCTCTTGTGGCGATTGAACAAGACTTTGGTCACGTGAGCGTAAATAACAACATGAAAATTCTTGCGACCACGAACATCACGAATGAAAGCTTTGCTAGTCGAGCACCGGGCTCCCCGACGAATGTTGCCTTGAGGTATAGCGAAACCTGTCTGTCGGGCACCGTTTATATCAATATTTGGATAACCAAACATTTTAGCCGCCTGTAAAAAAGCGCCACCAATTGGTGTTGTGTAATGAGTTGTTGACACAGTTAAGTGGCCGCCATGACCTAATACGGGGGTCAATTTAGTATAGAGGAGTGAATGGAAGCGCTCACTATTTTTATAGTGTTTATCGATAATAAAATCTCATTGAATTGAAAACGCAATCAATAAGTAAAACAGAAATAACTTGAAGTCATTAATACCATGGTATCCATTCTTGAGAACATCGGGATCGCGATTGTCCTCAGATTTTATGAAATACGGGAACACCTGTTCATAGTTCCAACCATAGTTGCCTAAGCTTTCCCAGTGGTCGTAATCCCGTTTGTTGCCACGAACATATAACATATAGTTGATTGCGGAACAGCCACCTAAAACTTTACCACGAGGCCAATTAGACCGTTGCTCCTTCATGCCGGTACAGGCATATTTCTGGGGTTCTGTTCTATATTGCCAGTCGTATTCTGAAAGTTGCAGTCTGGCCGCCAACATAGGAATTTCGCTCTGCCAGACCTCATGACCACCAGCTTCCAACAGAAGCACTTTAACATGAGGGTCCTCACTTAATCTACTTGCAACTACTGCACCGGAAGAACCCGCGCCCACTATAGTTAATAAAAGAATTAATTATAACCAACGGATGATTAATTGTTATTTTCTTTAAAATAAATAAGAAACTAGTGTTCAAAAAAATTGAATATTAATTGTAAATTATTCGCTCAATACAAGGATCCTGAAAGAGGTCAAAGAACTCGACTTATTTGCCATGTTTTGCCATAATTAACATAATTATTAATATAATAGACATAATTTGTTAAGATTTCTCTGTCAAAGGATTCGATGCAAATCATTGACAAAACGGTATAACTTTTACTTAATAATAAAAATTCGAATGTTTTTGTTTGAGTTGAAAACTTGAGTTTTGTTAAAAACAAGGATAATATGAAAAATGATAAAATATTTTTATAAAAATGAGTGAAATTGAATAAAAGAATTGAAGATAAAAACTAAAAGAATTAGAATCATTGTTCCGATTAAGTGCTTACCGACAATATAATCATATTCTTTATCGAAGACTTCTGTAGTGAATGGGATCTGCCTGTGATAGGCTTTGAACATAAGGAACATTAGGGTCGGCACAATTGCCGGCAACATAGCAATAGTCTTCTCGAACAGCATTTTTCACTAAAATTCTTTCGTTGACAAACACTTTAAAGCCAATAAACAGACCTAAAATTACAAGTCTTCAAAATTTTGAACAAAACTATTGAAATGTTGGCATTTATTGAAACACTAATAACGATTATTATGTGAAACATAGACAGACATTGGAATAGCCATCAAATAATGAAAAGCATTTTAGAGGAGGTGTTGAATATTCAATTTGTATGAATAATTCCGAAAAGAATTTGATTCATCGCTAATACATCGAACCGTTAAATGATTTTAATGAGATATCACTTGTGAACAAAATTAGCGTCAAAATCACCTGAACTTGAATTTGAAACTGAATTTGAGAATAAATTTTAGAAATTTCATCAAAAGAGTCTGATATTTAGGACAAGAGTGGTGTTGGTCTCAATGTTTGCAGAAAAATACAGCCTTTAAGTGATGTAAGAATTGGGAACAAAAAGGTCGTCATTTCGAAGAGAGTAGTCTCGAGAAAAAAGTCAAATAAATTGTAATCATATCTTAAATACAGGAGAGAAGAGCGAAAAGACTGGATTCTAACGGTTTAAAAATAGACGCCAGAAGTGAAACACTGATCAAGAACTTGAAATCAAACGTTTTTCATCGTAAACGATGTTTAAGTTTAATAACACTTTTTCCAAATTTATCGGATTCTATAACAAGATTTGGTATTTCTTTTTAACTGGGTAATTGTCTCACTCCTTCCAAAATAATTGATTCAAAATTTTATTCTTTTATTCTTAATCTATCAAGAAAGAAATTGCATTATAATAATTTAAAATATCTGTTAAACAATAATAGCTTTCAGACAATAAAATAAAACGTCTATAACACGAACTTTTCCCATCTCCATACCAAGCTAGATCTCAACACCATTATTATAATATTACCTGTTCAGTTCAGTTTCACATTTTCCAGAATTTTCAAAAATGGATGGGGTGAAATGGAGTGGGTGAGGTGAAATCAAGGTAAAATTATATACTGTGAAACATTAGTCTCGTAAGAAATGAAATAATACTCTTGTGATTTCATTTTTATGCAAAAAATATTTTGACATAAATTTGATGCCTGGGGTTTGAAACTGAGTGTTCGACTCTCACTCCTTATTTCATTTGAATATTCATTGATTTGAAATGAGTTCTAATTAATTAATTGAAGTAATCAGTGAAAGAGTTTGCAATCCATTATCAAATATTTATAGTCAAAAGAATAAAGTTTTAGGAAAATCAGTAATAAAATCAACTAGTTTTCAGATCTAGTAATTGAATCATAATTGATAGAAGATTTGATCCATTGATAAGTTATGATAACACATATTTTGCTTGTTTATGTCCAACAAGAATCTTTTCCCATAAAACGGGTAATTTGTATTTTCATTTCATTCGAACACTTTATTTATTCAAACATTGATTTAAGCGATATTTGAAATGTAAGAATGAGTTGAATAAACTGAAAGTTACGGATTTTGATGGTTTTATTAACTCGAATACTACGATATCTGGTTTAAAATGTTTTATTGACTGCCATTTATAATCTGAATAAATGGTTGTCTGTGTAGTTTAGTTGTTTTAGCGGTCAAATGTTCACTCAAATACAAATTGAATTTATCATCTTTTCTAAGATCAGTAACTCCTGACTCATTAGAATCGGTCACGTATTTCAATTGGCGAACAAATTATTCAAACCATTAAAATCAATTTAAACGAGGCTTTCATAGTTTTGACGGTCGTATAAATTTCGGTTAAATATTTCATATTTTGTAATTTTTAAAATTCATATTTTATTATTGTTTATGAATTATTAATTTTTTTCTTAACTAAAGAACAATACAAATGTAAAATTGAATGCAATTCTGATAATCTGATAGTCCAAGTGTTCGTTTATTTGTTCTTTAAATTGTCTTTTTAATTTTGATCGATTAACAGCTGAATTAAGGTCAATCAACTGGTATTTGAACAGAGGTATACTGACTCCCTCTCTCTCTCTCTC
>JAQIWP010002043.1:0-12282 GCA_034695525.1 Euzetes globulus
GTCTCTCCCTTCCTCTCTCCCTTTCTTTCTCTCTCTCTCTCCCTATCTCTCTCTCTCCCTTTCTTTCTCTCTCCCTTTCTCTCCCCTTTAGTCAAAAGAAGGTATAAAGATATCATAAAAAAGATTCTGAATAGTTTTCATTCGTGTTTTCCTTTTGTATGCTATAAAATGTGCAGAAAATTAATTTTTACGAAACGAATAAGAAAAAGGTTATCAAGAAGTGGACAGACATTCAATAACTTTGTTGTCCAATAAGACTTTCATCAGCCAAAGGAAAAGCCTATTGTTGTTCGCAAAGAAAGCAAAAGTCTATTAGAGATATAATTCACAGACTTATAAGCAAAGTGTGCAGAGAAAAAATTAATCTATGAAAAAAATGACGAAGATGATTATAACGTTTGCAGTTCTCGAGTGCCAATTACTTCAGGAGAGGTATAGATATTAGTACAGACAGTATAGTCAGGCAGGTCTTCGACAAGTGTTGCCCTGAGTTTATTAAAATGCAAAATAAATGGGTAAAAGCTGTGAAAAAACCAGTTATACAATTGTAAAGGAGAGACCGCTTGAGTCGGGGCCGACTCTTTGAAAGCGATAGACAAGTGCTCAGAGAAGAGAGAGAAAGAGGGAGAGAGGGCTCAAAGTTTTTTCGGCACAAACACTGTATATTTACTGTGAAAAGTATTTCTCACGTTTTATAGCTTCAAGCAATAGTCAGCCAATGAGAGGCACAGGCTATGGCCAATAAACTGAGCCAGTCTTGCATACTCTGTTCGTCCAGTTCAACCGTGCATGATTCATTTTGCCTGGAACCTTATATAAAACGAAAGTTTTAATCAATTCACTTGCTTTAGTTCGTCTCCCAGCAATTAATTGGACAATTTAGCCAAGATAACTACAAGTATTAATTGGTGATAAGATTACTTTCAATTGTGTTGCTATTATCGATGATGGCCTGTATTTATTGTGTTCAGCCATTGTATTGAATGTTTGAGTTAATGACTCCTTTGTATTGAGTATTGAGTGAAGACATTGAAGAGTGAAAAACAATAAAATAATAAAAATTAAGACCAAATTGTATTCCCAGTGATCAGACAAAAGAGGCATTGAAGACATCTTTGTGACCAAAGCAAGACATGAAATCCAAGAGAAGATATGGAGGAAACGATTGCCGACAGAAACGTTTAGTTTGAAAAACCAGAGGAAAGCCATAGAAAAATGTCAACAAACAAGTGGTCCATCGGTTTTGTCTTAATTGTCTTATTATTAGCTGATTCGAATGCCTTCAATGTTCGACAAGACAGCGACAGATTCAATGATGTCATGTATAATGAAATCGATACGACCGATACCGCCGACAACACTGGCAACGGCCACAAAAGGCCCTCCCATTTGGAATCGGTGGCCAAACATATGACCCAATGGCTAAGGACTGTCTTCACTGAAGAGTTGGGCGTCACTCACATGCAGCAGATCTACGACACACTCAATACAGTCAAACACAGCGTCCATTTCGAGGCACTCATCGAAGATATCACTCAAAAGGTCTGCCATTCATTCAAATCCATAGATAATCGACATCTTCTCGATATGAAGCCATTCTTATTCTTAATTATCAATAATTGTTTTCAATTTTGGCAGATAACTAAGAAATTGGAGGAATTGTCGTTAGTGTTGGACAAGACCTCCCAAAGAGTGGAAGAACTGTTCCGCGTCCACATGAAAACCGGTGATATATCAACGCTGAGGACCTGCTGTGACCAAAGATTGTCTGCTGTCATGCAATTCGACCATCACTTCAATACACAGATAACGAAAGCCACGTCTTGTGATATCGCGCCAACCATTCTGTCCGACGGCTCCTTCGCTCCGGGAATCAATCTGACGGAACAGTTGCGCACAAATCTTGATAAATGGCCAAACATTAAATGGCAGTATTTTATGTCTGTTTGGGGCGTACACACAGAATATCCGGCATATATGCCGTTCCCCACCAATTGTCACCTCAATCAAGAAGTCAACGATTTTCAAAGTAAGCCTTCTTTTGAATTTACCCTCAATTTGATGAAAAAAAGCCAAATTTAAAGTGTTTTCCTGAGAAATGATGAGATAATGAACCGTAAAATGATTTCCATTGGAATGAAATATCAATTTTTTGTCTGATTTTATGTTTTTATCTGAAAAAAATTTGGTTTGAATTTTGAGACAAAGTTTTAATCAAATGTTTTGCTCATTCATAGCGAGTCGGACCCCATTTGACACCACCGACGAGTCTTATCAAAGACATAGAGACCTATATTTATCAACAGTTCTGCCTCAATCCAAACATGTGGTGCTGGTCATAGACCGGGGCTCAGCCCTGACATCACACCAGTTGGCGATCGCCAAAGCCGTCTCCAAATATATACTGAACTCGTTGTCACATAACGACAAAATCGGGTTAATCTCGTTGGCCAGTGATGTCAATTACCCGAACAGCGACTCCTGTATGACCCGGAGGATGGCCAACGTTAACTTCGAGACCAAATATCAGTTCCAAAGATTCATTGACGGTCTCCAGAGAAACAATGAGCCAACGAATCACGCCTTGGGTCTGAGCCGAGCCTTTGAGATGATTACAAACACGTTCGATGATATCAATGGTATGTTATCTTCATTTTGTGGATTAACTATTTGAACAAATGATGAATTAAAGAACCGTAATATGATTGCAATGAAATCAAAAAATTTCGTCTGAATTTCAAGCTTTTTATTCAATCGATTCCTAATTTTGAGTAAATATTTATTGATTTTGATTTCTCCTTAGATGTTAAGCAAAAGCCATCGGAAGCTCTAATTGTGTACATAAGCCGAGGCCTGTTGTCATCACTAACTGACGCCAGACTCGTTATGGAACTGATAGCCAAAGAGATAAACAAAAATAGCCACTCAATTGTCATAAACTCATACGCACTGATAGACGAGTCGAAGCCGGTTATGTACGAAACGACCTTCCTCAAAGAGATCGCTGAAATGAATTTCCCCAAATTCAATGTCAAATCACCCGATCCCTCAAAAATAAGGGTAAGTTCTTCTCCTATTCGTTGATGAATTAGACTAATCTCCTTTCTCCACCAAAGCACGGAATTATGGTTCAGGTCAACACTACTGAACAGTTAAGCATCACTTTGAGCGGCATTTATTCTGTGCTCAGTCGACCCACACATTCATCTGTTTATATTTCACTTCCCTTTTGGGATATCATAAGCAAAGGTTTGACTTTGAATTTGTTTTTTAAATGTCTTAATCGGTTTCTAAACATTTCTATTGGTTTCGACAGATATTCACATATCTGTGAGCAAATCAGTCATACATAGGGGACAGTTGATCGGAGTGGTCGGTCTGGATGTCTCCCTCTCCGATTTGGCCGAAGACATAATCCATTTCGATACCACTGAAGACTCGTACGCCTTCTTAATAGAGAAAACTCAGGGCATAGCTATATATCACCCGTCGTTCAGCCGTCCCTCACAGCAAACACACGAACACCTGATGCACACAGACATCGAACATGTCGAACACGAGGCCGGCTTCAAAGAAGTCAAGGCTTTGATTCTGTCCAATGCCAACGGAGAGCACAGGCTTGAAGTTAATGGCAAAAACTTAACGTACACCTGGCGTCGAGTCCACTCCTCGCCATATATTGCTGTTATCGCTTCCTTTGATAACCATCCCAAGAAACAGACGGTTACCTCTCCTCTGGCCAAAGACGCCCACTTTGCTTATCATCGTCTGGATCTGAGTGCAAACCCAATACGGCTGTGCCGACACTTGAAACAATTGGCGACAATCGGTTTGTGGACAGACTTGAAATTTTGATTTTTTTTAACAATTATTTTTTCATAGAAACGGCGACACTATTCCTGTCCTCCAAAGCCTTTCTGTCGCCCTATCATAATGACAGACAGGAAGAGACCACTCTTATTGTCCAGAGATATATGGCGTTCCTCAACGATAACACCAAACTTATCGCAAACCCGGGGCTAAAAGTAAAGATTTTGTGCCTATTTTTTGTAGATTTTGTTAACCTTTTGTTTGTTTGAATGCAGAGCACAGTCAGAGGGGATGTTCACGCTGTGACCCGAGTTATCCCGTATTGGAAGTCCAAACTGGAGTCCAGTGAAATGTCAAAGTTCATTGTGAGAAAGTACATCACAACACCCAACGGAGTCTTCCTTCAATATCCCGGTGCTCTTAACGAAAAGTCTTTTGATCCGACCCGACGGGAATGGTATCAGAAGGCTGTCAAAAACCCGGGAAAGATTGTCTTCACAGCGCCTTATTTAGATGTTGGTGGGGCCGGTTATATAGTGACCCTCAGCCATACCATACATGAGCCCAAGTATGCTCTTATATTTGACTCAATCTGTAGACACTTATCTGACATGTGCTCCATCTTCTTGTTTGGCAGACCGGCAGCTATTCACTCGGCCACTGACCAGATCGTGGCTGTAATGGCGATGGACTTCACGTTAGGCTACTTCCATAAGTTTCTTCTGACACACGTCGGCGACATCTGTGGCGGTGACCAAATCGCCTGTCTTATTATGGACGACAGGGGTTACCTCATCGCTCATCCGTCTCTTGTTGAGCCCATACGACAGGCACCTATCGAACAGCAGCACATCACTCATAAGGAACCGCTTGTGGCCAACGACTTACTTAACCACAAGTACTTTGTCGAGAAGAATGTCTGCAACAGTTTCATCGACCGAACCATTCAGCGCTTCTATAATGTAAGCAATGGTCTGATCAGTAGATAAATTGTTACTTACTCATTTTGTCCATTAGTTCAATACGAGCTTAACAGGTCTGATGACCAACCTAATCCATGGCGACCATTGCGCCAAATACCAAATCACTGCTGTCTCCGGAACTAATGTCTTCATCGGTGTTGTCAACCACACGTGCGATGCGGTGACAGCTTTTTGTCCCTGTTCTATGGTATTCCCTTTTTCTGTCCTTTGTTTCAATACGTTTACTAATGTTTTGATTTACAGACCGATCGCTTGTGTCTGAACTGTCACCGAATGGAACAGACAGACTGCGAGTGTCCCTGTGAGTGTCCACTCGAGATGAATGTCTGCACGGGTCAGCTGTTCGACGAAGAGGACCGTAACCCTAGTTGTCCGCCATTTTCCGAACAATTAAGGCCGGCCCCAGTGCTCAGACATATGTTTGACGACATCCAAAGCTGTTTCGAAATGAGTTGTTTTAATAAGAAAACAGAAAAGTAAATCCAATTTATATTTATCAGTCATTTTTATAACCAGCACAAGTATGACACCATTGACCAATACTTTCGGCACTTTTCCAGTTTTTTTTAATAGAATCCATTGCTTTAAGTCTACATAAGGTGTTCCTTATATCCATCTAGACTATGTCCCTGTCCCTATGCTACTGTTCCTCTAAATACTATATATTTTACTTAAATTTAATCCGTTTTTATCTTAATTGCAGCGAATGTTTGGGTCTATTGGGCTGTGAATGGTGTCAATTGGACCGGAATGGGGAGACCCCATTGAAAAAGTCCTATTGCAATTACCAGAGCAGATGCTTCGGAGGCATTCTGGGCGCTAAGACTCCATATGCCGACGAAATTCCTGATATGGCGTACGCACACGACGACTACATACCAATGGGCAGCGCACCGGTCGGTCCGGTGGCCGGCGGTATAATGATTTGCTTCATAATGTTAGCCCTTTCCGTCTACTGCTATCGATACCACTCTGCCCGGAATGGACCGCATTATATCACATCGATTGCGGACAATGGTCTGAATCACTCCCATTTCGACAACGAATACGATGAGAGCGAACCCCAGGAAGAGATAATGCCGGCCATAGCGCCCACCAATGCTGTCGTGTTGGCCAGCTTTGAGAACGCGGCTCAGATCTCTCCCTATCGCATAAACCCAGCCTATCGGCGGCCCGGCGGTGACTCCGATCACGGCTACTCAACTATGACTCCGCATGAAGACTCAGAGCTGGCCGGTCCCACCTATAATGAGCCCCTACTAGTCGGCAGAGACAAGATTCGACTCATGAATGCGAGTTCTCACTCAGAGGCGACCAACTCCTCCCGCGCCTCCTCGCCCTCAATAGTCGGACAGACAGTCCTGAAACACTGTAAGCCCTTACCACAAACTATACTGGAAGTGCCTAACAATGTCTTAGCTCAGGTACAGGTGCACACAGTCGACACTCACTGAGTTGGTCGACACCTTTTGTTAAATAGATTCTAAATTTACTCATTATTTTATACCTTTTGTGTCATATCTTTTCCGGTCATTTGAATCGAAACGAAAGCATTTTATTTGTTATAAAATCATTTGATTCTTAAATATTTTTCGAGCAAATCGTTTCGATTCTTCGGATCAATTGATCCCATAATTCAAAGTTTAGAATCATTTGTGTTTAAATAGATTTTATAGTGATTTTCAACTTTAAATCGTTGAGAAGTTTTTTGCACTTCATTTGTAAATATCGTTTTTAACTCATCTTTTTTTTAATGTAAAAAAGTTTATATTTATTTAATTTTTAATTTAAACCAATTATGAAATCATTGATAACTTTGTTCTTTCGGCCAACAGTTTAGTCAACTCTCGGAACTCAAGCCTTTAATTAATATAATTTGAATTAATTGCTAAACATTTTTCCATACCTTTCCTTCATATCTACCAAAGACTCAGTTTATGACTGAATTTAATCTGTTTTTTATTCTATTTTTTTTTATCTTAATCTTAGTTTTATTTGATTTTAATTTAGATTCAAATTTAATTTATTCCTGAAATTTGGTTCTGAATTATAAAAAACCAGTTTTTTAAAGCTTTAAACCTTTTGATGCAATGAACGAATGCAAGTAATGTCAGGAATGGCCAGAGGGGGACGACTCCTCTTTTTTGAACTTCTGTTCGTCCGTTTCGAAAACTAGTGTTTGAATTTTGATAGGATTTTCCCATAATTTTAACCAAGGCATAAAAAACTGAACTGGAATATTGATTTTAGCCTAGAATAGCTGAAAAATAAGGCCCCTAACCCCCTCTCCTCCTTGGCCATCTCCGAAAATAATCAAATGACTGCCAAATATTAAGTTTTCTAAAAATCTTTGAATTATTGCTTAAATTTTACTGTTTTTCTTGGATTTAATGTTAAAATAACTTTGATATTAGAGATAATGAGTTGAATTGAAAATAAATGCCTTTTTTTCTCTCTCTTAAGAACCGATTAGACATTTGTCTGGATTTTTATATCAATTTTATTGATAAGAAATACAACTTTCGGTTCGATTTTGAGCTCAAAACCAATACAATTAATAATAATTATATTAAATATCAATCAAATGATGAAATTTAAAATTTTATTTAAATATTCGGATAAATAGGTTTAAAATGATTTTCAAGTTTGAAGTGATTCACAGTTTTATATAATAATTGGAAACACATTTTGTTTTGTCGTTTGTTTGCATAAAATACTGTTTAAAAACACAAAAATTATTTGAGAAACTAATGGTTGGATTGGATTCGAAAATCCGGTCAAAAAACACTAAAACTATTGGACCGCCAGTTCCTCTACCAGAAGGTGTATCCGCCACTACTGCCGCCCTCCAAGAATGAGCTCTTCTTTTGGCCGAGTACTACGTTCTGGCCCTGGAGTGCTGCCATTTGTGCGGCGTTCGGGGCCACTCCCGGAGGCGGTGGCTATAAGTGTTCAGAAACACAGGATTAGTACTATTTGTTTGATTGATTCAGTTGTTCAGCACTGACCGGAATTCCTGGTCGGCTCAGACCGTCGAATCGGGCGCCGGCGTCGAACCCGTGCGGCATAACTAAAGTGCCGGCGGCGCCCGGGTTTGAGCCCAGACTTGAGTATGGATTATATGGATTGTAGAGACTCGGGTTCGGGTAAAGATTCGACTGATACGGATTGGCATATGAGTGGGGGTGGGCCCCTCCTAGCGATGACTGTTGTTGTTGGGGCACACCTGACGACCCTCCCATTGATCCAGTGCTGGCAGCCATGTATTGGTTCGGATTATAAGCCATTTGTGGCATATATTTCATCTGCTGCTGCTGTGTGTCCGCATAGGGACTGTAGGGCGGGGGTGGACCCAAGCCTTGTGTCATACCAGAGGTCAGGGGCTGTCCCATTTGAGCCATGGCTTGCTGGTAGTGTTGCATCGATTGGAACGACTGTGGCATCTGTTGGGGCGCCTGTTGTCCAGCATTCTGTCCATAGACTGATGGATAGACTTGTGGTGTGTTTGCTGTCAATTGGGAGACAAACGATTGGCTCAAAAAATACCATTCAATCGATTGTATCAAAGATTTGAATTTGAAAAACAAAATCTCGAACAGAATTTTGTGGCAAAACAATCAAAAATCAGATGAAATTGAATCAAACCTTTCTTTTGTTCCCACATTTTGTTTACGTATTTCTTGTGTCCAATAGTCTCTGTCTATTGTCCTCTAATGGATGAATGAGTTGTCAGATATTGTGGCACAGGTTCTGCTCATATATAGGACCAGGTTTACGTTTAAACGGAACGGATTTTCCGGCAGATAATCGTTAAAATATTAATTACTTTTTTGAGGATAAAAAATGTCTGCAATAAATGTGAATCAATTGAGTGACGATTTTGTTGTTGTTATGCAAACAAATGCCAATCAAAGCAAAAGTCAAAACAAATAAAACAGTTATCGTTTCGTCACTTTTGCCACACATAGAGGGCTCTCCACTACAGTTACTCAGCCCTCAATCCATTCGCATCACTAGTAGGGTTGCCACATATCCCTGATTTCCAGGACAGTTAATAAGCAAATTTATTCTTTTACTAGGACTTAAATCTAGAAATTCTTCAACTTGAAAAAATCATGGATAATAAAAATATTTGTTCTAGTAGATTTAGACTGATTTTTCTTTTTGAAATTTTTTAAAACTCCTAGTCAGGCTATAAGCCTGGGTTAGTTAAGGCTTGAACTTAGAATAGTGGTCAGCCTTTGCGTCATTAATAGAAATAACAAAAACAACGTAATCGTGTTTTTTGGGGGCAAAGGAACGAAGTTTTCTAAAAGTAATGCCTTTTTCTAATGAATTGATTTTGGAAACTAAAATAGGAGGCAATAAATTATATTTGAATTGTTATGTCTTTTCTGAACTGTGTGTGGAAACGCAAAGAGGAGTTTCCATTCTGGAGATAAGGGGTAAGTCTTCAGAAGCGCCAAAACAGTCACTTCTTTTTGTTTACCATTCGTTTGTTTCAATCAATTGATTCAATTGTTTTTTAATCTTTCTTTTAATGAATTAATTTATATTTAAGTCTTTGAATCGGAAAAGTCTTATATTCTTCTGTCGTTTAAATCGATTATATTTTTAATTTTAAAATTTCTGTTTTAACCACAAAAACAATGAATTCAAAAGACATTCAATTGAATCGTAAAAGAAAACTGAACCGAAACAATGACAACAACGAGAAGAAGGTCCGTACGGAAGGACAGACATCTCTTCCCGAGTCTGATCTGTGGGTGGATAAGCACAGGCCGAAGACCACCAAACAGATCATTGGACAACAGGGCCCTAAGAGTTGTGTCAATAAACTGCTTGAATGGCTGTCCAATTGGCACAAGAATTTGGGCAAAAAGCCGGGCTTCGGGAAATACACGTCAGACGATGGCAGCGGCTATAGAGCAGCCCTTTTGAGCGGACAGCCTGGCGTCGGGAAGACCACTACCGCACATCTGGTCGTCAAAGAGCTCGGCTTTGATTTCGTTGAATTGAATGCTTCGGACTCCAGAAATAAGAAGACTTTGGATACTGTGGTCAAAGAGCTGCTGAAGAATACAAGCATTGCCTCATATTTTAGTTCGGGCAGCAGTTCCGTTACCTCCAAACATGTCGTGATTATGGATGAAGTGGACGGTATGTCTGGTAATGAAGACAGAGGAGGTGTCGCCGAACTGATCCAATTGATTAAGACGACAAAAGTGCCGCTAATATGCATTTGCAACGACAGATCCCATCCGAAGATGAGATCACTTGTGAACTATTGCTTCGATTTGCGGTTTTATAAGCCACGCATCGAACAGATTAAGGGTCCGATGATGTCCATCGCCTACAAGGAGGGCATTGGCATCAAATCCGATGTTTTGCACCAATTGATCGTATCCTCCAATCAGGACATCCGTCAAGTGCTCCACAACTTATCTCTTCTGAGTATTGGACACAAAAGAATTGATAACTTGTTGTCGGAACAGTCCATCAAAGACGTGAAACTGGTATTTGATATCTGGATTCGATTGCTATATTCCAGTCATTAATGGAATCATTGATTTCTTTTAGGGTCCGTTCGATGCGGTCCGCAAAGTGTTCAGTGCCGGTGAAGAGTACGCCCGAATGTCATTCCAGGATAAGGCGGACCTATTCTTCTGCGACTATTCAATAATGCCGTTATTCAACTTCGAGAACTACTGTCATGTTGTGCCCCAAAAAGCAAAGTATTGAACATTTCTTTTAAGACAATTGTTTTTTAATCACATCTAACGTTTGTATTCTTTGCGGTCATCAGAACCGAAGTCCAGAGACTGAAACTGGCGATGAAATCAATCGAATCGATGGCTTTCGGAGATCTGATCGAAAAGCAGATCCGGACGACAAACAACTGGAGTTTACTGCCATTGGAGGCCGCCTTCGCCAGTGTTATGCCCGGCGCTTATATGAACGGCCACATGGGCTCAATGGTAAACTTCCCCTCATTTATGGGACGGCTGTCGACAACTAACAAACGAAACCGTTTATTACAAGAACTCAAAATGCATATGAATTTGAAGGTCAGTGGAAGTAAGACAGCCCTAAATCTGGACTACTTGGAGCCTCTGAGGGATGCCATAATTGAGCCACTTGTTGCCAATGGAACGGGAGGTGTGCCCACCAGTCTTGAAAAGCTTGAGAACTATTGTCTGCGACGCGAAGACATCGAATCGATTACTGAGTTAACCCTTTGGAACAATCAAAAGGATCCGATGTCTAGAGTCGACTCCAAAGTGAAGGCGGCGCTGACCCGAGCCTACAATAAAGAGGGCTTTTGTCTGCCCTACTCTTTGGGAACCGTCACTAAAAGCAAAAAAGGCAAATCCAGTACCGATTTGGATGAGTTCAATGAAGGAGAGGAAGGCTTTGAAGACGACGCAACCGCCGAAGAAGAAGAGGATGATATCGCATCCGACGCCATGATTAAGGCCAAGAAGAAGACAGTGAAAAAGGCTAACGAAAGTGAGACCAAAACAAAGAATAAATCCAAGAAGAATGAGACACAAAAGGAGACCAAAAAGAAGCCGAAGAAGGAAATTGTAAGCGACTCTGAATCTGATTCTGAGCCCAAACCCATCAAAAGAGTGGCTAAGAAGCAGACAAATAGTGAGAAAGCGAATGGAAATGATGTCTCGCCTCAGAAGAAGACTAAAAAGGAAACCAAAACAGAAACAAAAGTCAAAGAATCGGTTCCTATCCGACAGTCGCCGCGAAAGTCAGCTCAAAAAGAAGCGGAAAATAAGAGTAAAACGGAAACACTGTTATCACCGAAAAAAGAGCCTAAAGTAGAGCCGAAGACACCGACAAAAAAGGCGGCAAAAGAAGAGCCGAAAATTGAATCGAAACGTAGGACCAGAAAAGAGGTGAAGAGTGAAGAGCCGACTGAAAAGAAGACTAAACAGAAATCAGAACCAAAATCTGAGAGTAAACCGAAGAAAACGCCCGAAAACCGCAAAAAGGAGCCAAAACCAGAACAGAATTCGGGTTCAAAAGGCAAACAATTGACAATAAACTCGTTTTTCAAAAAGAAGTGATTGAAACACATTTGAAATGTTAATAAAAAATGTTTTTTGGAGAGAAAATTGTTTAAATTAAAAGTGTTCACAAAAATCAATTGTAATTATATTTTTCGGTCGATTTGCAAATAAAACAAATGATTCTTATATTAATTATACTTACGATTAGTGTTTAAGATTTGGGCTAAAATTCAAGGATGTGTATAGGGGGAGGGGGTTCCTGAAATATCCCTTTGGTTCGAGATTTGGTCATTTATATCCCCTAGGTTTGGGGGAAAAATTGTCACATAAAAACAGAAAAACTGACCCCTCGAAAATTGCTTAGTAATGGCGGCAAAAAAGTTGGTGGTTTCTGGAATTGGAATGGTGTTTCTAGTATTGGAATGGTGTTTCTAGTATTGGAATGGTGTTTCTAGTATTGGAAT
>JAQIWP010002044.1:0-12270 GCA_034695525.1 Euzetes globulus
TTACGTCTATTTTTGCAACACATGCCTTCACTGATTAGAATAGACGTAATTTCGTACAGTTTTTGCCTCACATTGCGGTTGAAGGCGGATCTTACGTCATCGCGTCGTGTGCTCTGGCTTTGTTGACAGTCAAAAATATTGTGCTTGTAATATATGAAAGGACGGGGCGTTTAGACGTCACGTGCAAAGAGGCGTTCATTTGGTGTCTGAAAACAAAACAAAACTTTTGTTTACACAACAGTTCTCAGACTCTAAAAAAACACTTGAATTTTGTTGCAAACAATCGATTGAATGAAAGTTTTTAAATCAAATGACAGTTTAATCACTCATTTGTCTAACAAATCATATGAAAAACTTATAACCTCTGAAATAATTGACGAAATCCGTGACCTAATTGTTGACAAAAGTCACTCAAAGACACCATTGAGGGCATCGATAGATAACTGGTTGAGGACACGAACAGGAAAATGTCGGACACATCGCTACTGATCACCGATGGCCAGTACTCACGAGTCCCGAAGTATATGATAGCGGCCGCCTCTTCTTGGATGGGGTCGATTGCTTTGGGAACTGTTATCGGGTACACCTCTCCGGCCATTCCAAGCCTTAAACTGGATGGTAGTCACGTTAAGCTGACCGACGAAGAGGAGTCGTGGTTGGGAAGCCTTATGGCTTTGGGCGCTGTCTTCGGCAGTGTCTGCGCCGGTAATCATATGCCATAATCGACCCAATTATCTGTTAACTAATCTAATGGTCTCTGAAGGTTCGAGCATCGAATATATCGGAAGGAAAGGGACACTACTGTTTACATCACTTCCATTTCTGTTGGGATGGCTTTTGATGGCATACTCGGGAAGACTGGAATCGCCGATAACACTACTGATTGGTCGGTTCATTACTGGCTTCTGTTGTGGTTTAGTGTCTTTGTCGGCGCCCGTCTATATCGCTGAAACTGCGAACCCGTCCAGACGTGGCCTTCTGGGCGCCGGCTTCCAGTTGTCGGTGACAATCGGTGTTGTGCTGGCCTTCGTCACCGGGAAGTACGTCTCGTGGGCCTATTTGGCGGCCATTAACTGCTTGTTTCCCTTACTTCTTATGTTCGGAATGTGTTTAATGCCGGAAACGCCGTATTGGTTGATCAGAAAGGGCCGCATATCGGAGGCCACCGAAGCCAATGTCTTTCTTCACGGATCAGATGCTGTTCAACAGATGAACGTCGAAATATCTGTCAGTTCCGTGTCTTCTGATGGCCTCCAATCTGAGAACAATACTCTTAGACTCTCGGAATTTCGGAAAAGTCATGTCTACCGACCGATAGTCCTCTCCCTTTGTCTGATGTTTTTCCAGCAGTTCTCTGGAGTCAATGCACTCATATTCTACACGACAACCATATTTTCGAGCAGCGGTTCCTCGTCTTTGGATCCAATCGACGCCACCATAATTGTAGGCACAGTTCAAGTTTTAGCCACATTTGTCGCCTGTCTGGTGATAGACAGGGCGGGCAGAAAACCACTGATGATTATCTCATCGATCGGCTGCGGACTATCAATACTATTGCTATCAATTTACCACTTCATAGGCGATGGCAAAGACGGCGATCACTTCCTCAAAAATTTTAGTTGGATTCCAATCGTAGCTCTCATTTGTTTTATGATCGCCTTCTCATTGGGTTTGGGACCCGTGCCCTGGCTGTTAATGGGCGAACTCCTGCCCGCACACGTCAAGAGTGTGGCCTCTGGTCTAGTCTCGTCGTTCAACTGGATGTGCGCCTTCCTTATGACCAAAATGTTCCAGAATATGATCGGAGGAATGCACGAAAGCGGCACTTATTGTCTCCTTTCCATCATTTGTTTCTTATGTTCTATTTTTGTCTTTATTTTATTGCCAGAAACCAAAGGAAAATCACTCATTGAGATCGAAAGCCTATTCCGGCCGGCAATCAATTGAGGGCCGAGTGATAGGCCGTCCACTAACGTATTAATTAAGTGTCTAAAACTTCACAAAATTAGTTAACTATTTTGTTTTATTTATTTATTCAAAAAAAAATTCAATTAATTTTTGGCAAATACTTTGAATTCCTGACACGAATTGCTATCAATTTTTCGATTCACATGTTTTTTGAATCAAAAATTAATTGAATTACTTCTAAGTGAAGACATTAGTCAATCAAATGACATATCGACCGATAAAATTGTTCAAATATTTTTTATCTAGTTATCAATGATAATCAACTTTTAATTTATAAATCGAATGATAATTTCGTTGATTTGAATGAAATGTTTGATTAAAAGTACAATTAATGTTATAATCGATGATTTGTTTGTATAAAATATGAATTCAATATAACGTTTGGTTTTTATCTTTTTTTGTATACAAAAAATGAGTTACAAATATATATTATTTTATTTATAAATATATTTTTCAGAATCTATTAATTGTTTAACTATTTTATATGAAATCATTAATCAATAATTTATAGTAAAATATCAGATCGTCTGATGGGTTAAAAAAAACTCATTATAATAACAATCAACAAAATTAATGTTCAAATTGGAGGCAAAATGTTATCGTATTTCACTCCTAACGAGAAGTTTGTTTAATAAGTTTTTTGAGAAATCTTTTTTTGTTTGGACTTAATCTCCGCTTTAAAATAAACTTTGATTAATTTAAAAAACGAAACAAAAAAATTTATTCTGAGTCTAATCAAGCATTTTGTCTGATCAATGGTTTGGGAGCCTCAGCCAGAAGTAGTGAGAAAGCCTTGAACTCAAAATAGTTGTTCATTCGGTTCGGATTCCAAAATGTGTTTAATGTGTTTCGACTATAAAATGCCTTTCGATGAGAATTAAGCTCATTATAAAACTTTAAGAGTTTATATAAACCATTCAATCGTTTGACTCTAAGCCAGGCCTTCCTTCACTCCTAATGGTTAGATCAGGAGCTGAAGAAGTGTTGGGCAATAAAACTTATCAATCGATCGCTTCGAGCAAATTCCAAATATTTGTCATTAAAAAGTCAATTATACGGAAAAAAAATAATAATTTGTGATCAAAATGCGAGATATTCTCAACAAAATTAGTGGATTTTGTTGTGATTTGAGTCAAAATTAAGAGATTCGCCTCAAATGCAGAAACAGATTGTATTTTGTGAGCAATAAAAGCCTTGAAATCAAACATATTTTTCGTGAACTAGAATTTCATGACTATTGACAAGATTTTTGCTTAAATCTGATGATTACTCACACATACCGTCTGTCAGAGTGTGTGTGGCTTCAGATCTGTTGTAAAACTAATAAATTTGACGCCACTTTTGGACAGTCAGTCAACGAAATGTGTTTAAACCATTTGAATAAAAGTCACATTAATTTTGGGAAAGCGATGGGAGGGGGAGGGAGAGAGGGAGGGAGAGAAAGATTCGTAAAAGAAATAAAGATATCAAATAAACAGAAAATAATAAATTATTCCAAAAGGTCTCGGATTACGTGTGTTTTGAAATAAAATAAAATAAAAAAAAAACTTAAATAACAGTAATTAGAAAATTTAGATTCAAAAGAGAACAACAGTTTCTGTAATTTGATTCCAAGAGTGAACCAAATAATGAGATAATTTCAGAATTGGGTTCACTTATGACCCGACAAAGGCTTCCCTCAAAAAACAGGATAACAAACATCGAATGGAAAAAATAGTTTTCAATTCACTAATGGTTTGGATGAGTAAATGGGTGTTCCTTCAGAACCAGTCTTGTTTGACGGCCCAGGAGAGAACAAATGAAAAGTTTACGCCACAGAAGATGCCTATGACGAGGAAGGCGGCCGCCATCATACCGGCGGTGCCCGCGTGCTGTTGTGGTACACACCGGGGCGCATACATCATACAAAGGCTGCTGTAATAACCGGAGGACAGTCCCAATACGACGCCTCCCAATATGAATATATAGTCACTATTAATATAGATGGGCCACACCCGATGGGCCGGGTGATAGTTGCAGAACAAGAAGAAGGGGATCAGCAGAATTCGGAGCATCACTGGTATCCACAAGTATTTGGGACTGGGTATTGTGAACCAATTGGGAAATATATTACCGATCATTGCGCACGAGTTGAACACCAGGAAACAGTTGACCGCTGAGAAGTATTTTTCGGTCGTCTCTACTGACCCGAAGAAGTTGATGTTAAGCGGTTCGATGCTGGCCTGGACTGCAGGAAAAATGGACAGCGTCACGAAAAATACCATGAACACATTGAAACACTGCATCCAGGTCATCTTGAACACTTGCCAATATGGCGGGAACTTTCTTTGGTTATCACCAGGTTCTAACTGTTCTTCTTCTCTGATGCAATGGTAGCGATAGAAGCGCTGCTCAGAAACAAATCCTGTGTTAATCCTTGAGATGTCTGTCGAAAAGATTGGACTTACATTCAATGGAAGTGCGAAATAAGTATCAAAACAGGCCAACAGTACTAACAGTGCCGCCAAAAAGTAGTAAATAGCGGCCACACGAAGATTAGGGGACAGTGCGATGGCTATAATGTTGATGACTGAAGTAAATGTGCCGCTGATGTTAGAGCCCAGAACCACAGCGTTTGAGTATTTCATCGGCAGTTTTGCCGCCAAACCATAGACTGAGTTCTGGTAAACGCCGTTCGCTATATTCAGGACCACTACAGATGCCATCGTTATGTAGAAGAATTGGGCCGCCCATTGACTCGAGTCGACCATCGCTAAGATAATTGTTACGATAAACAGAACCACCTCGATTACAATGGCAATGGTTATGCTGAGCGTCAGGTTCTTCCCACTGTTTGCCAAAATAAATCAATTTTATGTAAATATTATTCCGTTTTCAGTTTATTCCTGACTTTTATTACCCAAATTGAAAGACTATATTCAGTACATTGAAGAGTACGTTAGGCACCTGAGCGGCCAAACCTATGTATGAGAGAAAGTCATCCCTATACGACTCATCCACCACTTCCGCATGACTTGTATTTCTTGAGGTGTTGTCGACATTAGGAGTCAATTTGTATTCAAAATACTATTGAAAATAAATTTTTTGAGTAAATTCTTCGATTCTTTTCAACAAAAGAGTTGTGGCAAACCTTCTGAGCATTGATGAACATATTCCAAGGCATGAGAATTCCGATTCCATGAAGGACCAGGATAAATATGACCACATTGTATCTGGAAATTGAAGCGATTCAGATAAATGATGGTTTGGAAGCAAAGAGTAAATGAACTTCAATGTGAAAGTTATGCAAATGTTTGGTAAACCTAATGGTGAGATCTGTTATCAGACATGCCTTGAGAACTAAATACCATTCATTGCAATTAACATACATTCAATCCCTGGCTGTCTGAAGGCTGAATTTAGCAGTCATTTATTTTAATTGGTCTAGCTTGTTGAAATAAAAATCGCCGTTTGAAATACAATAATCAGATCAAAATAATCTTAAATTTCTTTTAGTTATCGGATTTCGGTTCAGTGGAAAAGGACTCATAATTTCCAATAACCAATAATTATAATCAAATAGTGTATTATAGGGGGGAAACTGTTTATCAAAATCTAAAGTAAGGGTAAAGTTATTTCAAAACTAAACTAAACATTTATTTTATGATTAAATTAAAACTTATTGGCAGAGAATCGATGGCTTTGTTTAAAAAGAAAATTTTCAAATCAAACAACTTTTTTATTAAATCAATTGAAAAACTAATTAATCAAAGCTTTAAAACTCTGAGAACTTAAAAAATAAAAACAAAAAACAAGAATTTAGTGAAATAAAGATGTGATGAAAATAGAGATAATTTGATGACAAAAAGCAAAATAAATGGGAAGTTGAGTTGTGACTGACTGACAGACTAATAGACAATAAACTTGTTAAGATAAAGAATAAAGGAATTAAAAATAAACATTCGATAATTGAGTTATGAATGAATGAAATGATAAAATACTAACTTATCTTTCGGCTGACTTTGATCTGAATACTGATTATTTGATTTGGGATTCGTCTCGAAATCATTATCTTTCAGTTGAGTTGATTTGACGATTGAATTGTTCTTTTGGTGACTATTTCCCAGAAATGACTCTTTTTCGTCGATTTCGCGAATGGAATCGTCTTCGGCTAAGAGTACAGAATGAGAGCGTTCAGAGGAACTGCTATTAGAAGACATTATTCAACGTTAACGGAACAGTTGGGCTTTTTTTGCAACAAAATTAATTGCAATTCACTGAACATTTGAGTGAATCGGAAACCAACTGCAGTGAGAGAGGAGTGGGAAGGAGTCTGAATGTGAACTATGCTTTAAGAGCTCTGTCCTTATATAAGAAACGGATCAGATATAGAAATGAGTGACTTTTCTGTTGAAATATTCAAGTTTATACTCGTATATCACTGGATATCTTCACTTACTTACCATTTGGTATGACTTGTAATTCCATATCAGAGACACAACACTTCGCTTTTTTATCCAAATGTCAGTCAAAACCCAATGACTGATAATTTGGTTTAACAAATGGTTCGCCAAATGTTTGACTTCAGATAAGAATAGTTTTTTAAACCAAACCAATATTCAAAACCGTTTATATAATCACTGAAAATATGTATAAATAGAAATTTGATTTTCAAATCAAATGTTTGCTGCAATTAAACAGTGATGTGTGTGGTGTGCGAGTAATGATTCCTGGCACAGGAGGACAGACACACACAACACAACACAACACTGGATCATAGAGAGAAAAGGAGAGCAGTGCCAAGACATGCTCTCGACTGTTATGCAACCAATAGTAGCGACAGATGCCCAGACCATTGGACTCACACATGCGTTTACATCCGAAACAGCTTTAGAGGAAAGATTGGCGCAAATTCTTGAATTCATGTTTCAAACAAACCGTTTCTGGCATTCCCATTCAAATTACCAGACCAAACATTATTCTGAGAGCACAGAATAATTGGATTCTTGGCTCAGTCAACGATATTCCGCGGCGTTCATAGACAAGTGTGTCGTTCATCTGATTTCGGGTACAAATAAATTGAACATTTTTTGATTGATTTGAAAGTACAGACGACTAGTCAATGATCTTATATATGGCTGGAAAACCTGATTAAACTACTTATTCTGTGTTTATAATAATCATAGGACTGGCGGCTCAGACGAGTTAATATCAAAATACACGGTTACTCAAAGTCAATGCCGGCAACTCATCCATCAAAACATTGATTCAAATTTTAATCTTTGAATTAATTTCTAATTTTTCTTATTTTTTTTCATTTATTATTCAATTAAATGAAAAATTTGTTTTTCATTCAAAAAAGGCGAACCCCTGCGGACAACATATTCAATAGATGTGAAGGTATATAATTCATGAGCCAAATGAAAAACCTGAGCAGAGGTTTTGATTTATACCCCGAGCATAAAATTATTCAACAGCACTAAAAACCAATTATTTTCACTTTTGTTTTCAAAATTACTAATTAAATCAGACGTGAATTCAAATGATTCTGTTTATAAAAATTGATGAAACAAATCATTCTTCCATTCAGTAAAGTTTTGAATTAATAAAAAAAAACCTATTAATAGAAACAATTGAATAATCTGACATTTGAAGGGTGAATACATATTTTGTTTGCATTAATAGTGAACCGGGTCCTACCAATTCTAGTTTGACAGCTTCTTATGGTATTCGTATATAATTTGATTTATACAGAAAATAGTTTATTGCTCTCAAACTTTCACTTCATTAGAGCCAAGGAGAAAATAATAAACAGTTTTTCACTCTTTAAGTGTTAACTTAAACAATACTAAACAGAAATCGATTCCATGATTATTATTCAAATGTTTGTTTCGCTCCTATTTCTCACATTTTTAGTGAAATACTTATTCAAACATTTTTTTCGAATTGTTGTTATTTAAGGACTAAATGTTTTTATTTCAGCAAAAATTTCTGAAAGCTTTGCGGACTTTTTTTATTAACATTTTTTTTGTTTGTCATTAAACTGGAGATCAGACGAAAATAGAGACTCAACTTTCAGTAGTCATTAAATAGCTATCAATCATTTGTCTCGAATTCTTTTCTTTCTTAATTGCAAAAAAGTAAATAGAAATTTAAATCAATAAATAAGCCAATACTTGAAATAAAGTTAAGAACTGAATGAATTCCTAATCAATTAAGACTTGAATTTTAGGTTATTCTTAGTTTTTTGTCAGCTTTTAGTTCAAGATTACAGAAAACTGGTAAAAATAAACGGTGCTCGATAATTGCTTAATAAATCATGACAGAAATCTATATGTAGGAAAGAAGAAGAAGAAGATAGGGAGGGAGAGGGAGAGAGAGAGAGAGATCCAAAAATTAATTACTCATTTTGTACTTAAAGATAAAAATTAATTAATAATTAACAAGAAAATACATGGTTTTTAAATTACATCCGGAAATCGAGAGCCTTTTGATTAGAAAATTTCACGAAAAGTAGTGAATGAAGGGTCGACTGAAGGGGTCGACTGACACGAATCGTAAAACAAACGCTTATCTAAACTAAAATTAATTTACATTTACTCTAAAAACTAATCCATAAATCATTGATAGAATTGTTTTGCAATGATTTGCACAAATTTCTTGTCTCAGAAGGAAATGCTGTCAATTATGTGTGTCTTTGGGCACAAATACTATGCTTTTCAGTGAATTGTTATTCAAAATATTTATTAATTAAATGTTTAGTCAAAATGCTCTTTGAATTTATGGAGAAATAGAGAATATAAACACAAGAATTCAATTAAAACTATAAGAAAAACAGAAGTCGTTTTCAAATGGCTTTCAGGAAATTCAAGAATTTCAGTGAATAATTCCCAGGAAAACAGATGAGACAACAGTTTATTTGAGTGTATTTTTAGTCCATATCCTTAACAAAGGGTCTATTGATTGAGAGAAAACATATTGGGATCTATTTATAAGAAAACCAGAAAATTATTTCAAATAATAAAAATCATTCGATTAATAAATTATCAAATTTTGATTGAATTTTGATTTTTAAAAAAATTTAAACCATTGCTTATTATAGCATTTGCTGTGAATATATAATGAAAATCTCAACAAAACAAAGAACTGTTTATAATCTATTTGGTTTTATTTTTAGATTTTTAAAAAAGTGAATAAATATTTATATAATTTTGTTTTTAAAGTTGAAGAATAGCTGATAATAGTGTCAGTCAATTGACTCAATATTATTGGTAATTCATTTATTATTTTTAATTGATTCAAATATATGAGAAATGAGATTAGACTCGAGGAAAGTTTTGAAAGTGAACACATATTTTATTCAAATCCTATAATTAGAACCAAATTTATTGCAAAATAATAAAAAAGTAAAATAAGATCAATTAGAAAATGAGGAAAACTTTAAGTAAAAAGAGTGTAAAAATTGAGTAAAAAATAACAATCGATTGAATAAAATTAAAATTGAGTCAAATATTAAGAAAATAAAACAAACAAAAAACAATACCTTTGTTTAAAACGATTTGATCCCTCGTTTGACTTTTTGTGTTTTAAGACAATTTTAACAAAAATAAACTCTTTGTCAGGAATGGCCAAGATAACCGGATTGAGAATGTCCTCGATTTTGTCAATATTTGGGTAATATTCGGGGAATAGATTTTGTCCATTAAATCATTATAATTGGTTTAGAGGTCTGGCAGTCAACCCTTGATAAGACTTAGATTCGATTCTTTTGTCTTCAGTATTTAGTATTTACCATGCTAATAATAATACGAATAATATCTGAAACATTTGTTCCTAACACTTAATTTGTGATAATAAGACTCGAAGAAAACCAAATGATTGCTAAAAGTATTGTCAATTTCATCAAAAGGGAAGAGAATAAGAGGAACATTCTTCTGAGGTCCGCAGGAACTGCTAGTCTCAACCTTCTTACTAAAAGGAGAAGGTCTGCGGCCACCAAAATGCTGACCAAAACTGAGGTCAGAAAATGCTTGAATACAAACTGATCTGTTAGAGGAACAGCCGCTGAGCTCTCAAGAAGCCATTTGATTCAATTATAATGATTTAGTGGACACTCTATTTAGAAGATAAGTATTTAAACTGTACTTACAATAACTTAATTGAGTGAACTTAACTTAAGTGAATGCAATTTATTTATCCCGGGTTTTGTCAAAAATCTATGGAAAATCACATGGAGCATATGTAATTAGAGTCTGGCCATTCCCGATGGACAACAGTTTAGACGTCGGTCAATGTGAATCTCATGGCTTTGTTGGGAACGTTTATCAGTCGAGTCCTGACTTCGATGTCTTCATATTTGTATTGAATGTTGAAGTTTTGTATGACTTTCGCCAAAAGGACATAGACTTCCATTTCGGCGAATCGGCGACCGATACACATCCGCGGCCCGTAACCGAACGGAAGTAATACAAATGGAGATCGTTTGTGGGGACAGCCAGAGGTAGAGGCACTGGTTTTGAGCCAACGTTCCGGAGTGAATGAGAGCGGGTCCGCGAAGTACTCCGACTGACGGCACGACACCTGATTCTGAGTAATGATTTGCGTCCCTTTCGGTACAATGTAGTCGTCGATAATCATTTGCTGAGTGGTAACCCGACCCACGCCTATGGAGACGGGCGTCAAACGCATTGTCTCTTTAACGCAGGCCTTCAGATAAGACATTTGCGACAACTTTTCCATCGATAGAGACTCTGATTTCGATTTGAGCACAGAATTGATTTCTATTCGTAGTTTATTTTGTGCCCAAACATTACGGGACAAGTGGTAGAGCGCGAAACCAGAGACAAATGTGGTGGTGTCGATGCCGGCCAGGAACAAGTCTTCGATCATCACCAGCAGATCCTTTTGATCCACTTCTGGATTGTCGAGGAATTGGCTTAAAAAGGAATTACTCGAAAGGCTCTTCCGATTCGTTTTCAGTTCATTGGTCCTTAAAGTCAGGTATTTGTCAATAACTCTGGTCATAGTGTCCTGAGCCGAGACCAACATCTTATAGTCTCTGGTGTCGGATGTCTGCCAACTGTCGGTCATCTCAGTCCTCATCACCGCCTCATTTGTCTCGTGAGCCGCTCTTATCATTAGTTTCGCATCACTTTCTTCGCCAGAGTCGAGGTTCAAACATCCAAGTCGTGAGTCGAGGGCCAGAACTCCTGTATTTTCCAATGACCAGAGGTATAGCTCGTAATGAAAGTCCGGCAGTTCTTGTTTGAAATCACGTTTGGCCCGAATGTAATCAATCAACTCATCGGTTATGGACTGACAACTGTTCAAATATGAGCTGACACAAGAAGGATTCAACAGCTGCTGTTGGAACAGTTTGCGCATTCGATACCATTCCTCACCGTTCTCGGCAAACAGTCCGCCCGACCGGTACCGTTGCGGCCGATCCTTACGATACTTAAGTAGCGCTCTATGGCTGCGACGCAAAGGATATTTTCCCTCCTGTCTGAACACAGACTCAATGTCTTTGGGATCAAAGACGTGAACAATAGTGAGGTTGTGGTCAATCAATTCTTTGACAACTTTGCCGTATCGGCGAAGATTCATTTCGGCATTTTTGTCCATTTCGTGGATTTTGTATTCGCCTTCAAAACCAAAACAAATCAAAAACATGACAGACAACTGTCTGAAGACTTACCTATAAGTGGCAAATATCGCCATTTGTTGCCAACGAGTGGTACCGGCTTTGGGCCCGGAATAGAGTCAAATGGTTTGAGTGATTCAACAGTTTGTTTGTCTGGACTGACAGTAAGGGAACTCCACTTTCGGTTAATTGTATTAAAGAGTCGTTTCATTGTTTGCCAATAATTTGTTTGACTCTAAACTCATCTTAAGTCTTATGTCTCTGTCTGTTGACGTCAGACCGACTTCTCTTTGTTCTAAGAATCTGTAGAATCGATTGAATGGAACTTCAAGGCTGATTCAATAAATTCATTTTAAATGAACATGCTTATTCAAGACAATTACGTTCAGCTTCTAAATTGTTTGACGTCTTTGTTTGTCAACTCTAAGTGTTGTTCATTGCATTCAAAAGATGTCTCGGCTTTTGATAACAGAATATTCTGTGATTTCACTCAAGGCTTCACTTTTCAAATCTGTTTAACAAATTCAGAAATTTTTACACCTTTTCTCAATTGTCTCCCAATTGTCTCACATTTTGTTTGATTTAATTTATTTTCGAATAATATTTTTATTGAAAATGTTTACCAAATTAATGACAAAATGGATTCAATTTATAAAAATTACTGACAGTTTGTCTGAAAG
>JAQIWP010002045.1:0-12269 GCA_034695525.1 Euzetes globulus
AATTGACAAAATTTGTAAACAAATTAAATGATTTCCTTTAATTGTATCCCTTAACACATGTTGTTAACTGAAATAAACATTATTATTATTATTATTAAATCCAGTTTAATTAGGTCCATCATTTTATCTGGTTGATATCACTAGAAAACTTTCCTTAAATTTTAAAAAGACTGACTTTGAAGTCGAGGAGTTTCTGATCCCTGATTTTATAATGTTTCAAAATAGTCAGAAAAAGGTTTATTTGCTTATGTAATTGAAAGGACAGAATATCAGAAATATTCAGTTTGTGTAGTCATTGAAACTCCATAGAGAATATCGGACGTAAAGACGATTCAATTAACAGCAATACAGACAAATATCTTTTCGGTTTGAAAAGCTTTTTGATGCTTTTGCCTACTATTAGGTTAGAGGCGACGCACCAAAGAAAGGGAATCCGCATTTGACTCAATGTACATAAATGCAATTTCTTAATTGATCAAAATTAAATAGTTCAGGATTTAATTAGTTCAATTAATGTTTAAACTAAATTTCGCAAATAGTTAAGATAAGGTGACATCAGGTCTGATCACAAAGTGCAGGGATAGCCAAGGACCGAGACCTAGTGGGTATAAAGAGAGATTATTTTTCCAAGATGGCGGCCGAAAATATTGCCGGAAGCGGCCATTTTTCCTTATTCTAGCCTAATTTCAGCTAAAATAAGCTTAATTTTACTTAAATTGCCTTAAATATAGTTTATTGGTAAAATTGCCGAGAATCGTCGACAAAATAGTGGGAAATTTGGAAAAATTGCCGCCGCGCTGGCTATTTTTAAAGGGGAGGGATCTATTTCTCTGGGTTTTTCCCATGAATTTTCTTTTCAAACCTCAAGGGGACATTTTAACAAATTCTCGAACCTCAGGGGGTTACATACTTTACCCCCTATAGCTGTCCATGACAAAGTGTATTCATTCATGGCTGTTCAGCTTTGTTCCAATTTGCCAATTCAAATTCGGTTGGCTTTCACAACAAACTAGAGTGAGCCGAAATAGAAATTAACTTTTTTAGAAGAAATTTCGAGAAAAAAAAATCTAAAATAAAGAGTAATTTCTTTAATGGGAAGTCCATAGCTTTCAATGCAGGTTACAATTTAACACTACACTTAAACCTCCCGTATGTGAACAGCTTCGGGACTCAAAATTTTGTTCACTTATTAGAGGTTTTCACTAATTAGAGGTTTAATGAGGATTTTTTTCAAAAATATAAGTTTTTTAATCAAGGCATTTTAAAAGCTTAAAAATTATATTTAATAAAGGAATTATTCATTGTTTACAAAAATAATCAGTTACTTGTCTTTGTTTTTCACAATATTAAAGACAGAGCCGACGGACACATTGTATTTTGGGGACAATTCTCTTATTTTTAAACCTGAGTTGTGATCATTTATTAATTTCAATTTTTTTTTAATATTCAAAACATTTTTTTTTGATATTTTTGAAGATATTATGCCTTAAACACATTAGTGCTTTTCACAATTCATATCAATTCATTAACTTTTAATGTTCAAGATAATTGAAAGCTTTTTATTGTTTTTAAATATACTGCAAATGTTCAAGTAAGAGGTTTTGTTAATACTATTCAGGCCCTGAAAAAATATGTTCAGTTCAGGAATTAGAGGTTTTCAATAATTAGAGGTTCAATTATAATGGGTTTCAATGGAACATTACTCGGGACCAGAGTTTCCGTTCATACATTAGAGGTTTTCACATATAAGAGGTGTTCACATATTGGAGGTTTAAGTGTATATCTAATAGGAGGCCTATGTTACTCAGTGGTGAAAATCTATACATTATTGTGTGTATTATTAGTGTATTATTTTGTCTTATAGAAGGACAATATAATTAAATAATTGATAAAAATTAATGGGTTCATTGAAAATTTTAAAATGTATTTAAATCACAATATTTGCTTATTATTTATTTCTTTTACAAAATTTCAACTTATTTTTGTTTAAGACATTTTGTTTGATAAGATAATAGGCGTTACACCAACAAATAATTATGTAAGCAAAAATTTTAACATTTTTTAGTAGTTTATTGTTAGGAATTTTTGTTTTTTGGATGCCATACTTGAGTTTATAGGCATTTGTTGTTTTGTTTTTAAAGTTATGCCAACATTTTTCTAATTCCATATATTTATTAGAAGTTTATAATTTATTATACCTTCAAATCTTCTTTATATTTGAAAATTTCTCGCTCGAGAAACATAAAATTTTGGCTAAAATATTTCTAGAAACATTTCCGAGAAAGATTCTTAGAAATTTTCTTTTGACCTACCTTACAACGAACAAAATTGAATATAACTAGAACTATGTTCACAATTAGAACAATTTGAGCTTATTGTTTTTAAGCAATGATTCGTTATAAAATACTCTGATAATGCTAATTTTCACTTAGGGTACCAAAATGTTCGCTTGATGAAGCACTTTTCAAGTTTCAAAGCTATATAGGTCCTTTACTGGTCCTTTATAGCTGTCAGTAGAGTTTAAAAAAATCAGCTCAAGAGAATTCTGGTCTGATCCTCATTAAGTAATTCTGTGAAATATCTCTAAATATCCCAAATTCGATTTTACTTAAGTAATTCAGTTCTCAAGAATTTCTTTTTCGAAATTCCCTTGCTATCTCACAAATCGATAATTACCTACTTATGGATTGTTTTGAAAATTTAGTTCATTTGAGAAATCAGTGAATATAAATAGTTTGTCAATTAACATAACTTTAACGAGTTTTGGACTTTAAAAGTTTTTAAAATTCACTTCAGATATAAATTAAATACAAACAACTGTTAAAATTCAATCTTATTTTCTTAGAGATTCAAGAATTTCAAATATTCATTAACAATTTTTTGAAGATAATTTAGCGGGCTTTTAATCACTTAATTTTATATAATCAGAATCAAACCTAGAAAGTTCGAGTCGAGAACATTTAAGCTTAAGAAAACTATGACGCTATTTTAACATGGTAACTCAAAATTAAACAACTTAAATATGAGAGATCGATTGACTTTGACAACTGGTGAAACTAGATGGTGAATGGTAATGTACGAATTATCATTAATCACAAATTTATAGACTCTCCTCACGATTTCATACATCATTAATATTAACCGAAACACAGAAATCTCGTTATCGTATGTGAAGGAAAATAATCTCAATTCTCAAAAGAATTACGAAAAAATTAGAAAATTTCTTAAAATATATCTATATAAAAGGTTTCATGATGCCTTTGTATTTGGTTAATCCTGTTTGCAAAGGTGATTCCATTCTTATTTGACTTGATTCAATTGGCCAAATCTAAATTTTTTTAGCTTTTACCATTTGAATTTCATGAATCTTTCATCAAAAGAAATTATTTTTCATACATTATATCGAAGAAATAGAAATATTAATATAATAGCTGTTAATTAAATAATATTTTTAATCATGCTACGTTTCCATCAATTAAGACATTGTTAATATAATTGGACTATAATTAGTCAAATTACAGAAAAGAAGAGCGAATTGGGAAATTGTATCGATCAGATGGCTTTACAGGTCATGCCTGAGCTCTTATGTGTCTGCAATCAATTTATTTTTGTGTCATTTTTAAATTTTAAGCCTAATTTTTGACATTAATTATAAGTTATTAATAACTTATGTTTGACTAATTAAATCGTATGAGTTTAGATTGTATAGTGAATTGAAAAATAATCCTGCTCTAAATCTAAGCGATTAGATGTGCAAACATTTTGCTCTAAAGGCTAGTTGTGGATGAATTATCAAAACAATGATTCGGATGATTTGTTAAAAAGAGAAGGAATCAGCTTTTGATTCGCAATTATTTCAGTTTCTATGGAAATAAAGAGATTAAAACTTTTGATTGGGATTTCAGTCAACAGTTTGTTTGACACTCGAATCAAGTGAAAGCTTTTTATATCAGAGATGTGAAGAGGGATTAAACCAAAGAAATACTCGAATAGAAAATATTAATTCTTCTTCAGTGCTCAACAATGAAACAAATTGCGTTTAATTTGGTTTAAATGCTTTACTCAAACATTTGATAAACAAAAGCAGATTCTGAAGAGGGAATAATCGACATTCTGCTTAAATTCCAAATTATCATACCATGGTAGATTTCATACAAATTAAATACAAATGAAAAGCATTTTATTATTAGAAATTTCTATTCATTTTCAGAAATCTCTCATTTACTAATGTTTTAATGTACTGCAAACGGAATAAATTGCCGCCACTTTAGATGTGTACATATATTCAAATCTGATTAACAAATTAGGTACATTACTTTGAAATTATCAGAAAAATCGTGGGATTTTCTTAATTACTTTAATTTAGAATGGTTAAAAGCATTTTCGAGATTAAAGTCATTTCAGGCAATTAAAATATTTTTGATCAAATTTATATTTTTGAAAAACAACATCCACTTTACAAATTATTATATCACAAAAAGGCCTAAGTAAGCTTGATAATTGAATAAGGGAGATGAATTGCAGGTTGGCCTAGCGGAAAAGTATAAATGGGCTTGAACGAGCTCAGGGGAGTATTCGGTCGAAACCTTTTCCGCATTCCTGCTCGATAAAAAATGCAATTTTTTGCTCCTTCTTCTTATACATGTATATAACTCTTCAAGTAATGCAATAAATTGTCGTGCAATGATCATTTTTCAAGTGCAAGGATACATGATCAGATTTTGATTGAAAATATTTATAAAGGAAACTAAATGAAAGCAAAACTCATTCAAACATAAAACCAATTGGATCTTTCTTCATAAATGATTAATTAGAAGTGTGAATGTTAAATTTCAAGTTTATAAGGAAGAATAGTCAACGATAATAAACGCGACTCTCTTTGCTTTGGGTTATCAACTGATATTTAAGTGTCTTATGGTTGATCAATGTTTAATAAACCTTAATTAGTACTTAAGCAATTGGTAAATCAGTAAAAACAATTATAACTTGAGCATCGTTAAACTAAAGTAAAAACCTAGAATTTTATCTGAATATTTTAGAAATGTTAAGATAAATTAGTATGCCATTATGTTATTACTTGATAGCAAGTTAATTCCTGACTAGGGATTGAATGTCAAAACTTTTAAAAGTCAAATATGTTAGCTCTTATATAGTATTAACGTTTATATACGACTCTTAAAGTACGAGAATATGTTCTTGACCATATCTGCATTAAATTTAAAATTGATAATTGCTTGCAAAGACAGTTTGAGAAAAAGACTCATCTATTCGTTGTTTTCTTTCATTTCTTATTTTCAAAATTGCCTGAAAATAGAGAATTAAATTCAGAGATGGCCAATAGGAGGCTGTATTTCGTTTCTCCCAGTAAACTGAAAATAACCCCTCCCCCCCCCGAGGCTCTGGTGGCCATTTTTGAGGTAAATTTTAGGATTTTTTTGTGGGTAATTTCGGCCAAAAATTAAACATTTTTACAAATGGCTGCAAAAAATCGGCCATTTTGTTTTTTATTTTAAGGAATTTAGCCTTTAAACTTGCAGAATAGCCTATTATAATAAGGCTAATTTAAACTTTAAAACACGAGAAATAAGCCTATTTTAGAAGAAAATGACCGTTTTCGGCGCTATTTCCGTCAGCCATTTTACCCTTTCCCATCCTCCCACCAGTACTTTTGACAAAATAGTCCTCGCATTCCCCCTAGAAAAATTTTTATTGGCCACCTCTGATTAAATTATATACACATTTGTTGCAAACCTTCTCATATACCATTTAATATCGATCTGATCCCATTTTGAGCGTCTTTTCAAATAAAATTTGTATTTTATAATTAGTTTTAGAAATCGTTTTGCTGTCATTTTATATTATCGTAACACAGATGTGAATATTTCCATTAAACGGTAATTTAATAAAAATATCTCTCAAGTAATTGAATGTCTTTTTGTTTAATCTCTCGATATTCAGATTAATTCTGGAATTTTGTTGATATCGTATATATATATCCTAATCATTTTCCTTTTTCATAGAAATTTATTTGCTTTAACTACTAATGTATTATCCCCGAAATTAAGAGCATGCAGATGTATATTGAAAAGAGCTATATAATCACTGAAAGGACATTTATTTATTAGAAAAAATAATGGCTAAAAACCTTTTTCTATAAATTTTCAAAATATTTTAGGAGGTCACCTAGTGCAGACATAGAGCTATAATTTATGGCCTTTTATCATAACATTTGAAAGAACATTAAACATGCTCAAAACATCAAATATAAAAATTCAAACATAGAGTATCGAATTAGATGAATTAGATAAAATTAAAACAAAACCCCAATCTTTGGCACTTATTAATTAGCTAAATAGTGAACTTTTTGTCTTGTTAAAAAATTTACTGGATGTTTTGTTGAAAAATCTTATAACATTAGTTTATCTAAGAGTGATTAACTAATCACTGATTATACAGAATTGTATATTTTAACCTTTGAAATAATGCTTTCATGCAAGTGATACCATAGAGGGAATAGCCAAAAACCCCCTCCTAAATTATTTGGCTTGAAAGGATCCCTCTCCCAGTAGAAAGTTTCCACCGAGCAAAGCGAAGAGGTAAATTTTTATGGATTTCTTAAGATCTTTTTCGAAAAAGAAATAAAAACCTTACCTTTGTTCAAAAGAAAAAACTCCCTACCTCCTCCTCTGAAAATTTTTTAAACCCCTCTCAAGATCCCTTGAGAATCACTGCTTTCATGCATAAAATTTTTCATCTTGTAAAGGAACTCATTGTTATCTATCAAATAACAGTAAATTTCTCAAGAAACGTATTTGTTTTATTGAATCTAAATTGATGTCAAATATGAGAATGAGATCAAATAATCAGATAAAGAGAATTACTTTGAAAATCAAATGGAAATAATGTTCTCAAAATTTGTGATCAATAATTAATAATAGTGTGTTTGGAATCTTAAGTACTAAAGTTTTAAAGAATTAACGCTGAAATAAAATCTATTTCGACATTAAAAGAACTGAATATTTAATTCAAGAGATGGATAACCAGATATAGCCTTTATATGTGCTTCCGATGACTCTATAAAAGTCCCTTTCAATAATTGCCAGAATGTATGCAATTTTATATAATGAGTATTCATGCGCCAAAAAGCATTTCTCATGGTCTATGGCGGCTGTGACTCAAGTACCCAAACCTGAAATTACCAGTGCCAATCGATAGAAAACATCTAATAGATGAAAATTGTCTCTGGGCAATTTGCTCGATTCTACTGCAGATCGGCGCTAGGGGGCCTCAAAGTCTCAAATTTCAAGATATAATTTAATACAGATAATATTAGCACGCTGAATCCAATTATAAAGATTAGATTGTCGAATTCATAGTAGATTTTAAGATATTACATTATAAATCAAAATTTTTACAAATTTGATGCAGAATCTACGTTTTTACTCAAAATACGACTTTCTAACTTCAAACAATCTATTAACCACACTTGATATAGTCATAATCAAAATTTAAAATTCATATAATTATTAAGTGAGAACAGCTGTCCCACGACG
The DNA here is from genome assembly GCA_034695525.1 of Euzetes globulus. NCBI lineage: Eukaryota > Metazoa > Arthropoda > Arachnida > Sarcoptiformes > Euzetidae > Euzetes > Euzetes globulus. The sequence goes on from JAQIWP010002045.1 coordinate 7,554, forward strand.
TGTTATGTAGCACTATATAACACAAAGTCTTTCATAGCAAAATCTTTAAACTCTCCTAGGTAGCCTAAGTATTCTCGAGTACTAATAATTTTTTAATAGAAACAATAAATGATTGTTCTCTATCATAATATCAAAAGATGAAATAAGGGAAAATATGGGAAAGTTATATTTTGGAGAAAATTTTCGTATCATTCAATGCAATGCAATGCTGTGCGTAATGAAGTGTATAACGGGCAGTGCAGTGCTATAACGGACTGTGCTTTGTTATAACTGATGGTACAGGCTCGTTCTGACATCGATTATGTCTAGTTTAAACTTGGAGTATACTTTAAGTAAATAAGATCTTTAAGTTAGTAAGATTTATATAAAGTTTAGACTCATTAAAACTATCAATGAATGAACTTGTTTATTGAAATTCATTTCTCAAAAGAATGTCGGTATTCATATGAAATAGTGAAAGCACTTATTTTCATAGAATATGCAGGATAAATTAAAAAGTAAACATAAGACCTTTTGAGAAATGAATTGCAATGAACAAGTTCATTCATTGATATTATTAATGAATCTAAACTTTATATAAATCTTTCTAAAGTATAAAATGCATCCTTCAAATCTTATATTCTAAAGTATTTTTGGCCATGCTAATTTGGGGTTTAATTATGACCATTCGCAAAAAATGATTATTCTGGTCGATTCTAATCAATTAGTGGATTCAGAATATATCAAAATTTTTTAATTCGGGCTATACTCACAAACAAAACCTCCTTGTTAATAAAACATTAGATTTAACAGCCTGTCTCCTATTTATGTGCATAATGAGATGTTTGAATGAAAATTATTAACATCTAACAAATGTACAACAAATGACAGGCTCTTTTCAGTTCAATAAATGACCCTTTTAATTGAGCTTGATACAATTTGAAATCGCCTGCTCTATAGTTATTTAAGAGACAAAAAGAAGCCAAAAAGAAGTTATTGTTTTCATACAAATATTATAATAAATTGTTGAGTGAGAGGTAATACTATTAAAGCATTCTTGCAATCTATCAACAGAATAGCGATTCGTGTTCACACCGATCAACTCATTTCTTGTTTCTACAAGTAAACAGAAGGGGCGGCATTTTCCTCTTAAACCAACACCATTTGATATTTCATTGGGGACCGACAGATCATTTGAGGCCAAACTGACTCAAAAACTGCTTTCATTGTCTTTTGATTTCAAATTTTTTCCAAATTAAATCAAATCATTAGTTCATTGAAATTATTAGTAAATAATAAATATTAGTTTAAAATAATTGGTAAATAACAATAACAAGTATTCACTGAATGCTATGCAACGACGATAAACAATAAAAAGAGATTTTTAAAATAATTAAATTTTTAAAATATATACAAAAGTAATATTATATACTCTGAAACTTGTTATTGTTGTAAATAATAAAAATAGCTGTTCTTTAAAGTTTTATATGATATTTACTGTTTTTACACGAAAAGAGTGGCATTAAAGAGTAAAGTGTGACTGACAATACAGCCGATAAATCCTGTGAACACGGGCATGCCCGTCTAAATTAATATAAAGTTACATTTTCTGAACTTTGGATTTGACAAAAATCGTTGAAATTCTACTGAATTGTTATAAAGTTTATTCCGGTATGTTCTACGGGATATTTTCCGAATTATCCCCCTAGACCGAGATTTGGTCATTTATCCCTCTAGGTCTGAAAAAAATTGTACCATAAATCGCAGAGAAACTGACCCCCATCGAAAATTGCCATTTTTCAGTAATGGCGGTCCAATATTGCCATATTTTAATAATTGCGGCCAAATAGCCAGCCATTTTATCCCTTATTTTAAGATATATAACATTGTAACTTGAATAATAGCTTATTTGTTGGCTAATTAAGCTAATTAACGCTTTAAATTAACGGAAATAAACGTATTTATAAACCAAATGGCTGATTTTCGAGGGGGGGGGGTAACTTATTCTGTGTTTTTTATGGGACATTTTTTTCAAACCTAGGGGGATAAAATGAAAATCTCGGTCTAGGGGGGGGATAATTCGGAAAAACCCCCTTGCACATGCCTGATATTTATTGAGCTTCTATTTATTGAAATATTATTATTATATTATTTATTATAATCATTCATTACTTAGTTGTCTCTTCGATCCAAAAATAAATTTAAATTTAAAAGTAATTCATTTAATTACTATGAATAAAGGATAGTGTGGGTGTGTCTCCTATCTCCTGGTCATACTTTCTACTAATATTAATAATCGATAGATTGATTTTCAACTGAAATATGTCTCAATTTAGCCAAAGTAATGGGAATTTTGCACTAAAAGACCGAATCGATCATCTCTGAGCTCTTTTGTTAAATAAAAATGAAAAGATTTTGAAAGTGGTTGTTGTAGAGGTCGGCCCCAAATTGACTCTTTCCAACCTTCAAAATTCAGACATATTTCGTGATTTATTAAAAAATAAATTATAAATAAATATTATATGACTTCAGTCATATTCCAGTTTTTATGTTTATGAGTCAAATATTCAATATTTCATAGAACTGTTTGTGGAGTTTGAAGTTAAATTTAAAGGTAGAATAGCAGGTGGAAATAGCGCCGGAAACGGATATTTTATTCTAAAAAAGGCTCATTTCCGGTGTTTTAAGCCTAAATTAGTCTAATTAACAATACGTCCAGAAAATTGGCAATTTTAGAAAATTCTAAATAATTTATTGAAACAATCAATTAGGTGAAATCATATAAATCTATTTGAATGAACCAAATTCAGTGAATAAATTAAAATCATTTGATTTTCGTTAGTGGTAGGCTGCGTGGCGTAACTTTGTAGGGTCATTTCTAAATTGGGAAAGCTTTTCGAGGTTCTTTTTAGCAATTAATTCAATTATTTGAATCGGAAATTATGACACTTTAGGATATAATAAGTCTATTCTTTAAGGCATAATTCTTTAAAATAAAGAACAAAATGGCAGGTTTTTGATAACCATTTGTAAAAATATCTGTTTTTGGTCGATATTATCAAAAAATTCTGAAATTGACCCAAAAAATTGCGGCCTCTGTGGTTCGACCGAACGCTACGGCGGTGGAGGGCATCGAGTGTTTTCAGTTTACGGAGGAAACTAAATACAGCCCCCTATTGGTCGCCAAGGTGCATACTTGCCTCCTTCTGGCTCATCATTGCCGGCCCCTTATATTCGCCATGTAAAAAAATATTGGAACACCTTGAATTGGGACCCTTGCACATTACGGGAGTACATTATGAGAATATCCAATCGAAAATTCAATTTTGTTTACATTCCCTCAATTTTTCTTAAGACTAGACTTGTCTGGATACTAAGAAACTATGTACTTTAGTCTTTATCCCCCACTATATCCCCATAGGGTCACGGACCTTGCATATCTCTGATCAAATTGTATATAGTATTGTAATCATCGATGAAACAACAAATTTTTGATTTTGTTGAAAGATAGAAATTGAGTCAATACCTTAGAAAGTGTTTTGATATCAACCGACCATAAGATGCAATTTTGAATAGAAATAAAGGTTAACGCTATGAATGTTTTGCTAATCTATTATATTTGATCATCAAATTACATGGAGAAAGCATATAGAGCCAAAAGGAATGATATTTTTCTCTAAATTTTCACCAATATTTGACGGATAGCTTCGCTCCCATTTTTCGGGCTAAGGAAACCAGATATCAAAATTTTCCGTCTAAGGGGCAAGTACGCACCTTGGCCACTCGTGTTCATTATCTATAATACATTGTATAAAATGGTATAATTGTGACTAAAAATAATTTATTATACTAAATTTGAAAATACATTTAAAACGGAAAACAAAACCAAAGAAAAACAAACAAAAGCATTGTTTCAGTTGTTATGTAGATTTATGGATGAAATTTGGTTGAAATGTTTAGCGAAAATAGAGTGAAAGCTTCACCGCATTATCTTTAATACATGAATACATGAACCAAAAGACTGTTCTTTTTATCGAATTCTTTTCGATACGTTATCTCATTCTCACAGAAGTCTTCTTTTAAAAGACATGTTTTAAACTTATATTGAATTAGACGGCACTCCACTCCAGTCTATACAATTCGGTTCAGCGTATTCCAAATCTGATATAATTATCTAGCAAATGTCAAAAAATGAAAGAGTAAATGTGGTCAAATGAAGTTAACTCTGGGTACCTTTCTTTCTAAAAACAAGACTCTATTTTGAACTCAGTTTCTGCCAAACGATCTTTATTTTCAAGAGAGTTTGCTTCGTTTGGAAGGAGATATTAAAATATTGTATAAATATTTGACTCAACAAATGAGATGCTTTGCGTTGATAATGAAATTTAGCTTCAATTTAACTGTCATTAAGAGACGGGTCAATAGAGTCACGTAATTCACTGTCACTTGTATTTCATGTGAGAAAGTATTTATACTCAAAACACATTTCACTTCGCTTTAAATAATGTATTTGAAGAATCATTTCTAGAACTTCTTTATATTATTATTATTATTATGTTTATATATATTATTTACAAAAAGCTTTTAACGAATTACAAGATATATTACGAAACGTAAAGTGAAGAAAGATTTTTATATTCTTATCTTTTCTTTATTTAATCAACTATGGCAGACACTCACTCAGAGGCAGAGAGGGAAGGAGGGAGGGAGAGAGAGAGAGGAGAGAGAGAGAGGGAG
>JAQIWP010002046.1:0-12262 GCA_034695525.1 Euzetes globulus
CAAATCTCGTCTTATATAGCATTTTTGGCCATGCCAATTAAGAACTTAATTGAGACCATTGGCCAAAAAAAAATATCATGGCCGATTCTATTCAATTTGCAAATTCAGAATATGCCCAAAATTATTAAAATCCGAAGATCTTCACAAAAGAATTCCTATTCAGTCTTAAAAGATTGCAAAAATCAAATATCGAGATAATCTCAATTTTAAAAATAATTAAGATTGAATGAACTTTCATCTCTTTATATTATAATAAATTGATTTTAATTAATATTTCATTCCTTTTGGTTTCATTTACTTTTAGTCAAAGTTTTCAACATTTAATCAATAAATCGATGGTAACATTAAATGATAGACAAACACAGATCGCTATAACAACTAATATTAGAATTCAAAACAAATTCTCTGCAATTCATATAATTAATAAGTTTTCCACAAAATATTTACGATCAAATTTAAAGCCAAATTCTGGACATCATTATAAATAATGTCAACGGAAGCCCTTCCCATCCTTTACTTGAATATGTCGGGAGAAATGATTTATATCGTCGAACAGAGGCTGACCGCACAGAATATTGAAGTTTCCAAATCAGATAAGGGTATACATAAGTTAATCTCAAATGAATTTTTTTTATTGAATTTCAAACAAATAGTTATTAACGACATTTTCAGCGCAATGTTTAACCCGAATCTTATTAACGAAGTGTTCAAAAAGCAAAAATTATTATCAGTTTTGGTGTTGAGACAAATGTTTGAAAAGTTGGCCCACTCTTCCATTATGAAGTTAAATGAGCAGAGTATGAACAAGGTATTTCAAATCCAATCAAACATTCGAAATAATCATGCAATTTATTTAAACAGCTCTTTGACTTGATGGTTATGGTCACTAAATATCAAATGGTTGTCTGCAATACACCCATTGATTTAATGCAAATAACACTTAACCACTTGAATTGCATGTACCGAATGGCACGAATGGAGCAGACTATCAAACTTATCGAACAGTCTAAAGAGAAACTAATGGTCACATACGGTCAAATGAAGCAAGCTCATTTGCAACACATTCGCTACACTATTCTTACATTTCTTCAGGATATTAGAACCCGAGTTTCCATTTTTCTAAGAGATGGGACCCAAGAAAATGACGGCAGTTTTGTCATTAAACCAGAGGGAGTGGTGTCGTGTGAGTGTCAGATTCCAGGTTCAATCAAATATTTCAAACAGACAGAGGTCACACATATTGATTACTTTCCCTCTTTGGGAAAGTATGCCGTTTCGCTTGAAAATACGAGTTTGGGTTTCAATATGTCAGTCATTTGTCATTTATTTCAATTAAATTTCAATTTTTGTTTCTTTCAGTTATTCAAAAGAAACCCAACAAAATGAGGGCAAACCGATAACAGGGGAAGAACCCAATGAAACTCAAATCAACGAATTAGAAGACAATGAAAACTCAATGAAAGATTCGGCAAAAAATGAATTAAATTTATTGGCAAAACTGATTGGAAGGGATGAACCGAATAACACAGAAATCGAATTTTGGTTAAATCTTGGAAACGATGAAAATATTAGTGAAAAAACAAATGATAAACAAAATTATCCTTTAAATGAAATTAAGTTAAGTGAAGGAATTCATACGAATAAGAGTTTAGAAAACATCATAAATGAATTGAATTTTGAAGAAAATGAAGAAAACACTGAATGTTCGAACGGCAGTGACTTATTGTCTCTTATGGACTCATAACTCTCTCAAATTAAACAAAACATCATAAGTCCAGGGTGAATAACAAAATATTTGAGAAGAAAGTGGCAGAATTATAATTCTCTCGATGCAAAAGGACCGCAACTTTTCGCTGAAAACATCCATTTTTAACGATTTGAAAAAGTTCTCTGAAATAAAGTTGCAAATTTTTGTTGAAATTAGTTTGAATATTATTAAATGGGAGCACAAAATAGTTTTTATATTAGTAGGATCAAAAAAATTGTTCTTGGCAAAATGTAAATATCGCCTAAACGGCTGCGAATATTCAAATCAGGTAAAAAGCACCATCAACATCTATTTACAAGTGATATAACCAAATATAAATTATTTTTATCAAATCACGTGATCTTTCAAATTTCTGGATATTCTGAAAGTCCCAGTTACAAATTAAACCCGAGATGACACCAAAGATATTACTAAAGGTTCTGATTGAGGAAGAGCTGTACTTTCATTTGACATATAAATCACTAAAATCGGTTTACCAGAAATAATTTTACAGCACTTTCAACAATGACAATTTTCAAAATTGATCAAATTGACTCAAATTTTCTTTGAAAGGGAACTCAATTTCAACAACCAATGTTATCATTACTTCAATGCTCTACTGATATATATTTGATTTTCAAGACATTTGTTGGACTCATATGAGTCGAATATAATTGTTTTTTATTTCGATTCAAATTAGATTTTAAGTACTTTTATATAAATTGAGAGGAAAGTAATCAAAAGATAAAATATTGTAATATATTTTTGAAAATTATAATTAATATATAGTTTTGAGATTTCAGTTTCAAAGCAAACATTTTGTAAAATTTGTTAATAAATTATTGACAAAAGTTGTAATAAAAATATAAGTTGGAAATAAGGCACAAGATTATTTTGTCCGAAAGACTCATTCAAACACAAGAAGTGATTGTTTTGCGGACCATATCTCTGGCATAAGGAATATACGAAAGGGAATACCAGGTGAACGCCAAGAACTGAATAATACAGAAGAGGACGGCCAGAAGAGCTTTCCTCCAGGAAAGGGCGGCCACGAGGGTTAATATCATAAATACAAAGACAGCAATTGTGGCGAACACTCGGGTCTCGTTGAACATCTTCTTTATTTGACGTAAAGGTCCCATCAAGAACATTGTACTGAAACAGATCTAGATTAGAGGGGTCACTATCAGTCCAAACTAATACCTGGCCATTGATGTCATGTTCCCGATTGTGTAAAACATGGCAAACAAAATGAGACCTTTCGGTAACGCTATTAAAGCGGAACCTAAAATTGAAAAAACGAATCCGAGGACAAAACAAATGGCGAACCCCTGAATACGTGTCGTCCAACTCAAAGTTGTCGCAGAATTTATCTGAAGACAAACAGAAGACAAGTAAAAAGATAAATATGTCAGATATGTCAGATGGTGAGTACCTGAGCTGCAAAGCCCTGTTCTTCGTCATCACCACTGACTGAATCGTCTCCACTCAAAGCCCGACGCAATTTGTCCATAACTGACGATATTTTCTTCCAATTTATTACAAATTTACTTAATTTAAATGCTTTCAAATTATCTTAAGTTTAAACAAAATTAAATGATATTAAATAAAAACATTATTTGCGATACAAACAAATGGATAACAGATGGCATTCAACAGATGTCCCATAAATATCAAGAATAACTAAGACTTAATAATTCAGAATAAGTGAAGAATCAGTTTATTCTTGAAATTGTTGTTTTAAAATTTTATTGTAAAATTAAAACTTTGGTCCCAAACGATAACAAATATTAAAACAAATAACTGTTAATCTAATGACAATTGTTTTGACTTCAAGACTAGTAATTGATTTAACTTTTTTTAATAAAAACTACTTCGACTAAAATTCCAAAATTTTTGGCAAAAAGTGAAACAATTATTTCAATGTCAATAATAATTATGTCTTTTTTCGTCTATTAATTGGAGATTTTGAAGGAGACTTTGCAGCGGATCTATCAATCCCTAAGAACTTATAGAGATATGGCGGCCAATTGTTGCCCTTCTTCTCGGTTTCAGGAATTCTGGCCGACTTTGAGTGCAGTTTTTGAAATATTTGATCAAAATGGTTGTCGGGGAATAGCTGCTGAAGAATTCCTTCGAAAAGAACCAACACTAGTCTTCTGTTGAGATTCTCGTGTTGGAACATCTCGAAGATACACATCAGTCCCTTCCGTGTCGTTTCACTGCCTATAATGCGTTTCAGATCATCTTTGGGACAGACATTTGTGTCACAATTATTTGAAGGAAAGTTTATATATGTTTCACCTGAAAGACTGGTCAACAAAAGCATTTTAGCGGCCACTCGAGTCCGCATTTTCGTGCTTTGACTACGATTGGGGAGGGGTTGAGCCAAATGACCGCTCGGCCAAAACGAGTTTCTAATACAAATAGATTAGAATTGCAAACAACTTCTGTAAACAATAATTTTATGGTTTACTTGAATGCCTTAATGTACTCAGCAATGGATGGAGCACTGGTCAGTTCTTCAACATAGTCAATGATCTTCCTATTGATGGCATCGCCATATGTCGCCTGAATTATTTGTCGAAGAAAAGTAACAATTCTTCGTCTGAGCCACAGATTTTTACTCTTCAAATCAAAGACTTCATCCATTAATAACAACATAATTCTAAGCGGAATATTATCTTCGCTTTCAGTGTCCAAATTGGCTGAAACTTTGGTACTCTCGAGTGGAGAGACATTTGTTTTTAGGCTAACAGTTTGTGGTTCGGTCAGGGAATTCACTTTTGGTCCGCTTTTAGATGACTGAATGATTTGCGACGAATTGCTTGATGTGATTGAACTCAAACGACTCAGTCTTTGTAATCCATCGAAAAAGTTTCCGGAACTGCTTTTGACAGCATTTCCAACATTAATGACAGAGGATTTCAATGGATTGAAGATTGAATTCTGCACTGATTTGGAGAAATGAAACTTTTCTTTCTCATAATTTCCAGGTCTGAAAAAGCTGAGCACTTGTTCTCTAATATCTGTTCTGGTCTTACAGTTCTTAAGTAATTGATTTAAGTAAGTATTCAATAAATGTTTTCGCTGTTCAACGAAATCTTTATTCATATTATTAAAAGTTCTTTTGCCCGGAAGTGTTAGAAATTTGAGATTTGGACACTTTTCCACTATATTCTGATGAAATGAATGAAAATCGGAATATCTTCTGAGAATAACCCATTTTTCTTCAGTCGAAACATTTGTCTTTTTGGTGACATTAATGACATACGCGGCGTAGGCGTTACCGAACTCTCTAACGATTCCCGTTTTGATGATCTCAGCGCTCATTTCCCATTCGTCGGACGCACACAAAGTTGTATTACAAGTACTATAACCCGATGTAGAGTTAGAAGTGGCGGAACTCTCACTTGTGATTGAAATGTTGTCTGACATAATACCGATGTCTTCCAATGAGTTAAGACTATCGCAATCGTCGAATATAATGGAATTGCTGTCATTGTCTTCAAATTTGGTCGAGTTTTCGTTGTCATCTTGTTTTGCATTGAGATCTTTGAGTAAATCGAGTTCTGCCAACAGTTTTATGTAATGATTACTTTTTTTAAATGAAGCGAAGAAGTGGTCGCTATTCATCATTATGTCATAGACCTGATTATGAGCCGAATCGAACCAATTCTCAGACAACTTTTCGGTCATAATTCTAGAGTGAATTCTTTTGCAAATACTTTCGTCTATTTTGAGTTTATGTGAAGCCTTTTCCGAGAGGTATGTCTCGTATATATTGATGGCCGCCTCCTTAAGACTGTCCAAATCGACCGAATCGCGTAATTCACTTTTTCCAAGTTTAATGAGCTTTGCTTCTGATATCTGCTGTTCTGCTGACACTTTGAATCCCTCCACATTCAAATAAAAGTAAACATATCCCTGAGCGCCGATATTTGACATGAATTCTATGAAATAAGACAATCCTATATTGTTCTTAAGGACGACATCGAATGGCAGTGAAAATAATTTTGTATTATTCCAATCGATTTGCTGTCAAAACAATAGAAACATTTGACTAAAAGTAAGGCAAAAGAACAAAAATTTATTTACAGCAGGAATTCCAATGGAATCGGAGTCAAAACTTCCGTCATTTATAGATTTCAAGCGATTTTCGACCAAATCTTTAACGTATAACAAACTATTCAATTGTTGCTTTATTTCAAAGTCATCGTCTCCTCCGGTGTCCTGTTTTAGATACAAATACATTAATAGCAGTGATCGCCAATCGGAACAACATTTCATCCCAGGGATATAAATAAGTTCGATTAAGGCTCCAGGAAATTAAGTAATCCTTTTCAGATTTGGTTACAAAAATGCACAACCATATTGGTTTGTCAAGCCCCACTTCCCCGGACAGGCTCATCACTCCGAACCTCATAATTGATTAATAAATGTAAGGATAAGTGGGATAATTGCATAGTTTGAAGCAATCAAATGATTACTAATGACCTTTGATCTGAGGACTGCTATCTCGTGATTAACGATTTCCCGAATGGCGTCCAATTCATCTGATCTGTCAGAAGATCTTAAAATACTGAGGAATGTATCGCTGGACACCGGATATGATTTGTAGAGCCATACAATTGTCTGATTTATGAAGTCCGGGTCAGAAAGCATTTCCAAAACCGGATATAAACAAGACTTTACGAAAATTCCCTAAAAATAAAAATAAATTTAATTGAAAATAAGTGTCTTTAAACTGACTCTAAACAAGAGACGAAACGATCTGTTTTTGAAGCAATCGATGGGTAGTAATAAATACTGAAGAATATCACTGATTTGCGATAAATATTCAGTACAGCTCTCGTTGTCTTCACTGACCAAATCTCGACAAACATTTCTTTCCATTTGTACTTCAAAGTCGAAAAATATGGATAAGAGGTTTGCGTTCGGATCTGAAATATTCAATGTTTTACTGAAGAAGGGATTGAAATCATATAAAATACCCGTTTGTTTCAGTTCTTTGAGCTTTGTTTGGGCCAAACGATAAAGTCTGAGATGAGAGGCGAAGTCATCCACTAATTTAGTTGTCATATACGACACGACATCCATTGAACGAAATCTTTGAGTAACTGATCTGATGGCCAACTGAGCGATGCTATAGAGATGACGAGTAAACTCTTGGTTTGGAGATATGTATGCAAACCAAGAGTTGATGTAATCACGAAAAGCCAGACGCAGCACATCATTGAGCTGGTCGTCAATTAGAGGATCAGCAGTGAAGATGTCAGCCTTCGGTAAACTCTCCACTATTGGACTTTCGTTTAGATTCTCTAAGAATTGGTTCCATTCTTTGTTTGATTCAATCATTTGAAGAGAATGTGAGTTCTTGAATATCTCATAATCTCTTTCAACAACAGGTCCGTACAGATAAAGACCTGTCAGACAACTGAAAGACACAAATTTGGAATTGATTTCAAATAAATTCTTCAATTTCTTACCCAATAATTGTGAAGAGAAACGAACTCAAAATCAGTACAAATATTTGGATCGAAAAGGTAGATATGAAAAGTGTGATGGCCAGAAGTATCCAGATACAATCAGACACTTTCATAATTATTTGATCGATCACTTGCTTCTCAACTATTCTATATTAAAGCCAATATTTGTTTACTTTTTTTCATTTCATTATTCAAATTCCAAATTTTATAGAAAATAACAACATTTAGATATTTGGCACTAATTTTATGTGAAATGTGAGTCCAATTAAGGGTCTGTCAGAGAGTCAGTTGTATATCGGATCACATAATAGCTCTGATTAATTGATTGAAATACAATCCTATCGTTTAGATCTCAATTTGATGTTTCGTTTGTTTTGTATTTCACTACACTTTACGCCAGAGTTGGGTCGGACTTACATTCAATGACGCATTCATTCATACATTCAATAAACTTAACCTATCTATCAATTTATCAAACATTTAAATCCTTATCATTTAACTTAAAATTTAATTTTTAATTTTCAAATCAATTTTACTAAAAGTCACAGAAAATGATTGAGTTATCAAAACTAATTGCAATTTTTTATTAATTATTTTTATTAATGCAAAAATTCACTGAATAATGACTCATTATTAATGAGATATAATTTTATTTACAATAATTAGTAAATCGTTTGAATAATAGATAACATTCAGGATTTGTTTACTTTTGGTTTGAAATTATTTTTAAAACTCTTTCCTCTTTTCATATTCTCCATGTGTTTGGACTCTTGTTCTTCGTGTTCGAGTCGGATCTCGGCGTCTTTGATGGCCACCGACACCTGTTTCATGATTGAGAGGACACTCTTCTCGTCGATGACCTGTTTATCCATTTTTATTCCAATAAAGTCTTCTATACTTTTGAATAAATCGATGTCGTATTGAGTGACAAATGTAACCGATTTTCCCAAATATTTTGACGACAAAACAGTTTGAGATTTCTTTGGCTTTAAGTGACTCTTTGGATCTCTTTTAAACTTTTTCACTTTCATTTCCATTTCATCGATGTCTTCACTTTCTGATGATATGTTTCCTGCCGTTTGACTATAATTTGAATCAGACTTGAAATCTGGTTTACGACAAGTTCTGCCGACGCGATGGACATAAGTAGTGGCAGATTTGGGACAGTTGTAGTTTATTATAAGATCAACTTGTGGTAAGTCAAGTCCGCGATTGGCTAAATCAGTGGTCACTAATATTTTGGACTTAAGGGAACGGAACTTGTCCAGTGCCGCAAATCTCAAGTTCTGTTTCATATCGGCGTTAAGTATGACTGGATTCAGATTGAAATCGAGTCCATCCAAACCCAGAGATATCAACACTTTATGGATCAGTTTAGCCTCTTTTTTGGTCGCACAGAATATTATCAACTGACGGAAAGAGAGGTCGAGAATACATTCAATCAAATAAACAAATTTCACTGATTCGGGACATAAGACATATTTCTGGTCGAGATCGGGGTTTGTCGACAATTCTCTTTTCACTTCATCGGTGGTCGGCAGAAGATTGATGACAACCGGCTGTTCGTCAGAACTCTTCTTTGCAATCAATTTCTGTAACTCTTCTAAAGCTGTGGTCAAAGTGGCACTGAATAAAAGTGTTTGTCTTCTGTGAGAAGTGTTTTCCGCCATTTCATCCAAAAATGAAAGAATATCTTTGATTTGTTGGGCAAATCCAGAACTAATCAATTGGTCCGCTTCATCCAAGACTATACAATCGAATTTCAATGACTTATTTTGTCCGCAAACGTCCAGAAAATTTCTATTATAGAATTGATCGACGAGACGGCCGGGTGTGGCCACTACTATATTTGGTTTGCCAAACCATAAACCCTGAGCTTCTTCGTGGTCTTGACCTCCAATCACAAGTAGGCTCTTAACTGAGTAAGTGGTGGCCGTCAAGGCACTGACCATTTCGTGAATCTGATTGGCCAACTCCCGAGTGGGCGATAAAATGAGCGCAAAATACGGTCGCGGGTCTCTCATTAACAGCTCAATGATGGGTAAGAGAAATGCCAGAGTTTTTCCACTTCCAGTACGACTACACCCGAAAACATTTAACCGCTTCGGCGATAATATCAATGGAATGGTTGCCGACTGTATTGAAGAAGGTTTTCGTATTCCCAACACATTAAGTGATTTAATCAACCAATTGCTTAAACCTAACGACGAAAACGATTCGTCCATTTTTGGATTAACTCAATTTGACTTCAGTTTTGCTTTGAATTTTAAAATTTGATTCAAACACACGTTGTCTACTTTGAAGGCATTTAAATAGTGTTTAAAATGGTTCTCAACATATCGTTTAGAAACTTAGCTTAATAATAAATGAAATTATATTCAAATAATTTTTTGAAAAACGAATATTGTTTTAAGTTTTATTTCATATATATTTATATTTTCTTAATTAACAGGACAATTTTAATCTTATTGCACTTTAATATGTCTATTTTTAAAATCCCTTTTTAAACATTAGATGCGATCATATGTTTTAAAAAGGCATATAAACTAAAGGAAACATTAGACGACTAATTTAAAGGGACAATGATTGCCATTATTTATGTTGAGTATTGTGTCAGTCAATTGCTTTCCATTGACTGACACACAACACATACATCAATAATGGGAACCATTGGTCCCCTAAAAAAGTGGTCTAATGAATGCCTCGACTGTACATTGAGTGAAACACTGATGTAATCGCTTTGATTTGGATATCAATTGAGGCGAACAAGAAGTGATGTCTCAAACAAAGATCAAGTATTCTTCAAATCTGCAAAAGTATTTCGTATTCAACAGCGAATGGGGTCAACAGGAGGGTAGCGAACACTTGAAACTTATTTATCACTACAGTTCAGAGGCCAAAGAGTTGAGTGTTGGCCAGAAAGTGAGTGAATGCGGACTCGTTCAGGCCGTCATCACTTTCACCAACAGCTTCGGCGATGACACCAACTCTTGTGAAGCACTTCATGGCATCAAAAGCAGACTTGTTTTTCATGAAATGGAAGCCAATTACTGGTCAGTAATCTCTCTGTCAGTTCCATATTCAGTGCTGAAGACCAATGAAGATACTAATCAGATAATTGAATATCACAACGAAGACATCAATGACTACTTTATTAAATTAATTTTACAGAACATATACCAACACTTCCGACTCATTAATGGACCGATAGATAAGTTGTGGTTGAGTTTAGATAAGAATAGGGATCAGTTCCTAAGGATTTGTAATGAGTTCTTCGACAATACAATACCACACTTGAAGTTATCGCCAATTAATTTGATTGAAGTCTATTCTGCGATACAATACTTGCCTTTAGATAACATCACATTTATGTCGACCCAAAGCTTTATAAATCACGTGACTTGTATTGATTGCCAACTGATTCGGTACTCAATGTTCTTATATAACGATCAGTTGATCTGCAGTTCTTTGGCATTGAATGACACAAAAACTGTTTACAATTATTTAGTGAATTTCGTTATTCCCGATGCCGTCTGTGAAGAGATAAGCGGCCAGCAATCGGTCAAAACCCGATGGATTCGTAAAGGAGTTAAAGTATATCTGGAAGAAAGTCCTCTAAAGTTCTATCGAATCAATTTGTTCCGTTCCATCAATGGAGCCACAGTTGTCCTCTTCTTAAGTGATCAGTCAGAGCAAGTCCTGGCAAAATGTGAAGCTCTAATGAGCACTCGTATTATAGGACTGACTGCCAAATTGGCGGAAATGGCCATAAAAATCGGTGGAAGTAATAATGTAAGCAGTGATTCGACAGCGAAAGAGTCGTTCAAATTTGTTTACTTCAATTCAAGCAACTCTGCCTTTAAGGCCAACATTTCCTCTCTTTTCGATCAGCGAAAGATCACTGAATCAGAATTTGTTAAATTAGTCATTGATATCGATTCAGACCTCAACTCAGTTATTAAATCGAATAATGTCTGCGAAATCATAAGTAAGACGACGAACGACTCCTGGCTTATTGTCCACCACTCCGACGACAGGACTCTGTTCTCGATGTTGAACCATAAAAACGCCAATCTTATCGAAGCCTCAGACACTGTCAATGTGCTGACCTCCAGACAGTTCAAAAATATACTTTTTGTTGATTAACTCAATCTGTTATATATTTTTATCAATTTATTTAAAAGAGATTTATTGAATTTAATATTATTTACATTATTTTCAATTAATATTATTATTTAACATTCCTTTTGTTATCCATTCGTTTAAGTTATTTAATAAATTATCATTCGTTTCATATAAAGTTTTTCAGACGATAGGGCACAACAGGATAATTGCTATTCCTTTCTGTACTTACACTCAAACCTTCATGAGATGACAAGTGATAATTGAAATTCAGGCTAAAATTGAGAAGAAATTCTCAAAATATGCAAAGGCCCACCGAGGACATCATTTTAACGTCATAATTGAAGCAACATCTGAGTTATATAATTTCACATTGACCCCAGTCATTATATTTATAAATTACTCTATCATCAAAATACCCAGACCATTTTAGATCGGTTCCTTTGATCATCTCAAAATTTTATCATTCGGGGCAGCAGTTATTCATTCGGGACCAAAAGAGCAAATATTGACCTCTTGGTACTGGTTTCTTAAAGATAAAGATACAGGTAAATTTAAATAATTCAAAGATTGTTATACCCCAGGTCGATTTTAGAAACATAGTTGAGTCTATAAAACAATGAATTAAACAAGGTTTGCCCCAAACCCGAACCCTCACTACATAGACCACTATTTCTGACATTATATAGACATTTAAACAATAAACAGTGAAACACTTCTTTAGGTTTAACACTGCGCAACATTGGGCGGATTTCTCCCCATAGAATTAGCGTTGGAATTTCTCCGTTCGCGTTCAATACATTCAATTGCATTACATTCAATTGCACTACGTTCAATTGCACTACGTTCAATTGCACTACGTTCAATTGCACTACGTTCAATTGCACTACGTTCAATTGCACTA
>JAQIWP010002047.1:0-12261 GCA_034695525.1 Euzetes globulus
CAATTGTTTTGTCGAATGACTCTAAGCTCTGATGGTTTAGCTTTTCTTTCGAATACTTGTCAGAGAATATTGAGTTCGAGTACTGGAACTCTTTGGCCAACACTCGAACAGAACCATTAATTAAGAACCTAGTTTAATTTAAAATGCCAATAGTTTTGACCTTTGACTTCCATTTCTTATTTCAGTTCTGTTTTGTTAATTCAAATCTATTACAATATTTTATTATATTATTAGTAAAAATTGTAAGTAAATGTCTAATCAATAGAAAAGTATTTTAAATGAAACCAATTATTAATGGATTTAAATGTTTGTCATTTGCATCCATTTCTTGCAATTCTGATCAACAATCTTATATTGGGCTGAAATCCATTCTTGTTTAGTTAAGTCAAGCATTTTTGGTCGCTTTAGAGGAATGGGTTCAAATATCTCTTTCAGTATCTGTTCGAGTTGAGGACTGGGGGGCTCTTTCATATTGTCGGTGAACGCCCAGTCCTTCTGTTTCATCTTTCTGATAGCTTTAGCTCTCCTCCGTTCAGACACAGGGAAAGGGTAAGAGCTGTTCAAAAGATTGTATAAAATAACGCCCAGACACCAGACGTCAACGAGGAAGGGGTCGTACGCACTCTTCTTCATTTCTCTGTACTCGACTTTTTCCAACATTTCTGGGGGCATATAAGGACCGGTTCCGCAATAAGTGGTCGCCTCAAATGGATGGTCACTTCTTTTAGGCGGCACCACTTGACTCAAACCAAAGTCGGAGATCAATACGTCATCTGATTTGTCGAGAAGAATGTTCGACAGCTTAAGGTCTCTGTGAGCGATACCTTTGCTGTGCATATAAACCATTGCGTGGAGTATCTGAGCCAACCATATCTTAGAGTCCTTCTCATCGAACGGACCACTTCTTTTCAAAAAGGACGACATATCGCCGTTCTCTGCGAACCGAATAAATAGAAACAGAGTGGACACCTGGTTCTCGATGACCACAAAGTGCTGAATCATTTGAATTATGTGCGGATGTCTTATCTTCTGTAAAACAAACAGCTCTCTCTTGATAGTGTTAAGCACTTTCTTGCGCTCCTTTCGCGACACTTTATCCATTTCTTCAGGCATTTGACACACTTTGACAGCTATAGCAAAGCCACTGCTCAGGTGTATAGCTTTAAAGACATGTCCTGAAGCTCCGGAACCCAACTCTTGACCCAAACTGTAGCCATAGTATGCCATCACATCATTTGGTGTCTTCATGTCTTTGTTAGGAATCTCATGAAAGTTAGTCATTTCGGTTGTTTTCATAGATATTGGATGCGACGCCACTGACCTAAAGCCAGAATCGGGAGGTGTTATTGCCGTCAACTGTTTCAGTGTTTTCTTCTTTTCTTTAATATCATCTTTTTTAACATATTTTGGTTCACAACACAAACCAAAACATCCGAAGCAACACAAATAGTAAACAATTGATTCCATTCTTCAGATAATGTTTGTCTCAGAACTCATTTATTGTTTAAACGTTTTTATGTTTCAATGGTTTATACGAATTGACTGAAATTCAAATATGAGTATCGATTGGCCTGGGTATGCCTCGAGACTTCTGCTTTAATTGCATTTACTATCAAATCTGAGTAATAGTAGTTTCATTAAATGTTGCTTCATTCTATTGGCCACAGTTTAGCGCCTAACCCAATATTAACCCAATACTAGCACTGTTGGAACAGTTCTCACACCAATAACCTTCGGGTTTCCAGTTTTAGTCAACTTTCAAATAATAAGTCGAATTTTTGGCAATATTATGTTGGTCAAGCTAGGCTAAGTCACCTAGGCAAGGTCACCTAGGCTAGCTGTCAACCAATTTCTAATTGAACTGTTCTTCATTCAAGAGTTGCTAAACATCTAATAAATAGCTTAACATAATTGCAAATAACATGAGAGAAGAGCACCAGAAGTCCAAAGCTATCTATCGATGACCAGAATATAATCTGTTAATGTCTTCGACATTGTCTTTAATTCTTTATAAACTTTAAATGCCGTCAGAAAAGTTTGTTTGATCTAGCACAGGAAGGCAGCACATATTGACAGATAGGTTATGCGCAAAGGGAGTGTAGGGCAGTCCCCCCGTCAGCCACTGAAGCCATAATAATTTTGACACTAAAATTTGGAGCGACCCATATTCCATAGTCGACTGCCTATTCCGAAACCCCGTGCCTTCATTCTGACCATTAGTAGACCACTAGTGACACAAATGCCGACTCAACTCATAACCAAAAATCAGTCGTAAAACTAGTGGTGAGCCGATGGAAACTCCGACGAAACCCCCGATTCCGGCCAAGACTTTCATCAAAACTGTTAAAACTGTGGACAAAGTGTCAGAAATCAGTTCCGAAAAACATGACATTTGTAGCAAAAAAATCAATGAATTGTCTAACAGTGATAATAATGTGTCAAAAATGTCTTCCGAAGACAATGAAATGGTAGAGACGTCGTCTAATGACAACAGTTTGGCCATTGATCCTTCTGAAGACAATCAATTGGTTAAGATGTCGTCTGATGATAATGATATACCCCGTGATTCTTCCGAAGATAATAAATTAGTGAAGACTGCCTCTGATGATAATATAACCATTAGTTCTTCCGAAGACAATGAATTGATGAAAAGGTCGTCTGATGATAATATGTCTTTTGATTGTTCTTTTGACGATGAAGTGAAGTTATCTCCTAAAGACGATGAGGTGTCTCCAGAAGAGAATGAGTGCCGAAAAATAACAGAAAATGACGAGAAAAGAGTCAATAGTGTCGACAATTCAGCCGTCGATGAAATGTTTAATAAAGTATTCGGCAAAAGTGTCAGAATTAGTGATAAAATCAGTGAAATCTCTGCAGAAGAAGAATCAGATTTAAAGACACCGAAAGAGATATATCCAGACGACAAGAATCCGTTTGGTGATGAAGAAGAAGAAGAAGACAAAAAAATGAGAATTACTTCACCCAAAGAAGATACGAATCAATATCCAGATGACAAGAATCCTTTCGGAGATGAAGATAGCGGTGTAAATGACGAAGTGATATACAAATCGGTTGAAAAGAAAACTGATTCAAAACTGCAAATGAGAAGACGTTCTTCGGATGCGTTGAATCCATTCGGTGACGATGACGAAGATATCGAAGATGACAAAAGTTATAGTTCTCCTAAACCAAAGCCTAGACATTCGTTGAATGTGTCAACGCCTTCATCAGGAGTTCCGTCACCGACTTCGAGCGTTAGGTCACGGAAGAAGAGAGTGGCGCCGACGCCACCCACCACTTCCACTCCTGGTATACCTCAAGTTAACAGCAGTTGTAGTCTAAGCAGTAGTTTTGCGGCCATCAGTGGTGACAGCAGTCGTAGGGATAGTCTTATATCCAGTGTTTCATCTGATTTCGGTTCGTCTGTTCCCAACTCACGGACGCCGACACCTCTGCCCAGACTTAAGGTTCAGAAGTCTAATGAAAAGTTATCTCATTTGGCAAACAATCAACAAAATAGTGATCAAAATTCGAGTTTACGTTCAATCGATTCCGACACTGACCTAAAAAAGACTTCAATGCAAGATCTGAGGACTAAGAAACGTCCGGCCCCTCCGATTCCAGCCGTTAAACGTAAAATAAAGGGGTCGTTGGCTGAGATCGAGGAAGAGCTCAATAAAATTGGCGATCAATTGCCGGAAATAATTAAAAGGGGTAAGGAATTGGAGGATGTCCTCATGAAGAGATTGGAAGAAACCAGTGATGGACAGGCAGACAATGGCAAGAGTGATTCTGTTATGGATGAGTTTGTGTCCACTGCTCGGGAGAGATGTCGGTTAGCCAGACGTCAAAAGGAATTGATGTATATGTGAGTCAACTCTTTAATGAATAACCCAACCATTGATTGAATTTGTTGTCAATTTTTAGGAAAAGAGAGCATAAATTAGAGGAAATCCAAGCGGATATCGAATACCAAATGAGATGTGTCATATCCAAGCAAGGTAATTGTAGCAGGGAAACTTTCATTTCTGTCTCATTCATTCTTTTCTGCAGAACTTTCATATTTTGAATTTACTGCAAGTTTTCCCATAAATATTTAAACCCACTCCATTTCTTTCCTCTTATTTTAATAGCCATTGAGCAAACTCATTGAATCAAGATTAATTTATTTAATGCATATTTTAATTACCGTTATTTTTATACTAAAGGAAATGAACGACAATTATTGAAAAATGCTTTAAACTGTTTTTTTCCCTAAAGAAAGTAAACTCAATTTACTAATGGCTTGTTAGCTACTCCTTCACCTATCACTGCTTTTGACTTATATTCTCTATTAACCTGGTCCTCCTTTTTCTTTAAAATCAAATATTTTCAATCTATAAATACTTTTGTGTAATTTGTCTGAACAGCTGCTCAGAAGACAGATGAAGACCACAAACGAGAGGAAGAGCTGCTCCAGAAGTTGGTAGAGATAATTGAAGAACGAAATATTATTATTGAAAATATGGTGGAAGACGAGAATAAGTACGCGTTTTCTAATTCTTCATTTGTTCTTAACTCTCATTTAATTTTTTATAGAGAAGTCGAAGAATACCAGAGATTAGTGTCGAGGGTTACGCCAATGAAGCCATCAATTAGTGGATTGAATAATGAAAATAAAAAAGATGACAAACTCTTAGCTAAACATAAGACAATTGACAAGAATTTGGTTAAATTGAAAGACAAACTTAAATTAAAAGATTTTAAAGAAAAGAAAAAGTCGACGAATTCAGAGAAATCGGAGAAAACCCTCAAAAAGAGCGACAAATCAGTCGCCAAATCGAATACAAGTTTAGATAAGTCTTCGGAAAATCTTAAAACAAAATCAAAGGACAATTCTATAAAACATTTGACATTAAAGTCAACACTAAAACCATTGAGAAAAAGTTTAGGCTTAAAGTCGTCTTCGGGTCAGAAATCGGATAAAAAGTCCGATAAAAAGTCTTCACTTGTCAGCGAACAGACAAATGGTTCCAATGCTTCCATTAGTGATAAGAAATAATCTAAAATCTCGTTTTTTGACAATTGTTTTCACTTAAGTATTATATTTTTAAAGAAATAACTATTTTTTAATTCAATGCATGAAAATATTTGCCTTAATTTTAATATAAAGTTGTTTTTAAACTCTAATAAAAAGTTAACTGTTTTTCCCATTTAATTGTTTAATCAGTTATTAAAATCAAGATTTTCTATACTTGAAAACAATTTAAGACTTGCAAGATTATAACATTGATTACTAATATAATAAACAATTCATTTCTCCATCAATTAGTATAAATCTATATTATTATTATAGACTAATATTCACAAAATGTCTCCGATGTCTTCATAAACTGGTTCTTCGTTGTTATAATGTTTTTGAAGCACTTCTTGGCTAACATTTTTCACATTAATTGCATGAATGGATAAATCACTGAATGTTTGCTTTGGATTAAAACTATTGTTTATCTTTGATTCGATTAAGACATCTTTGAAACCATCGGTTATTAAATGGAAATAACTGTAAAACCGATTTGCAATCCGTTTGGAAACAATAGATTCGGATATTCTTTCAAAACTGTTTCCGAAAATTACAATATTCTTCAGACTCCTTATATCCCAATTAGACCACAAAATATTATTGAAGAGACTTTTATCGCAGTGCGGCATAAAAAACATCACCAATTGGTCCAAAGAAGATTCTATAGAATGGATACATTTTTCATTTTTTTCAATTACTTTGAATTCCAGTTTATTCTGAAGAAAATTGATTTCATTTTCATTGAAAATCGGATCAAAAATATGTACGTTTTTCGGCCGATAAAACCTCTTGAGATAAACAAGAAGTGATAATTGATATAAAGAGTCAAAACTTGAACTAAAGTTTCCCAAACCATAGCATATAATAGAAGATATTCTGATATCATCTTCAGTTGGATTCGGACCTAATTTGACGGCAAGACATCGATGGAAGGCGTGGCCAACACTTTCTAAGTATAGACTTTTATCTAAATCATGAATACAAGACTCGATTTTGGATTCAATTGAATTCAAATCTAATTTGCTTTCAAATGAAATTACTTTTAAATCATTCAAAAGTTTCACATCTTTTTCACTCAATTTATATTTTCTTCGGTTCTTTTGTTTGCGATTCTTGAGTTGATTAACACAAATAAAGCCATCGTCTTCATCAACAATTGAAGACATTTTATCGAATCACTTGTTCCAATAATATGGCAATATTTGGATCAACTAATGAAGACAACTCTTGAACTCTAAAAATCCATTATTTTGACAAACAGTGAGTTAAGTCTGTTGTCATAGAAACGGATCACATGTTCTGTCGTTTGTTTATCAATAAAAAGCGCAAAACTATTTGACAACAAAAAGACTTTTAATTAATTTGGTTCTGAATTAATCCATTTTCTTATTATTGGATGAATGAAATTAGACCAAAATGGCGTCATTGAATATATGTAAGCCAGGCAAGATTAAGAGGTTAGAGGAGACTGTTATAAATAGAATCTCCGCCGGAGAAGTCATTCACCGACCGATTAATGTCGTCAAAGAACTCATAGAGAACTGGTATTCAGTGATGAAACCAATATTTCTATTTTAACATCTTTTGTCTTCAATAGTTTGGACGCCAATTCCACCCGAATCGAGATCTGTGTCAAAGAGGGAGGAACCAAATCAATTGTGATTCAGGACAACGGCTCTGGAATTGCGGTAATTCCTCTTAACTCTAAGCCATCAATAATTATATTTATTTAAGAATCAATTTTCGAACAGAAGAATGATTTAGATATCGTTTGCGAACGTTTCACGACTTCGAAGTTGGAATCGTTCGACGATTTGCTGAAGATTGAAAGCTATGGCTTCAGAGGAGAAGCGTTGGCTTCAGTCAGTTATATCTCTTACGTGACAATTGTCAGCAAAACTAAATCCCAATTATCGGGTTTCAAACAACAATACATCGATGGAAAGCCTACCGGAAAGGCTGTTCCTTTAGCAGCAAATAACGGGACTATAATTACTGTCGAAGAATTGTTTTACAATCTTTTGATGCGAAAAAAGGCTTTGAGTTCTAATTCATACGAATATAACCTTATTTTGGATTTGATTATAAAATATGCGATTCATTACTCGAAAAGAGTTTCATTTTCATTGAAAAAATCGTCAGAAAATTGTGATTTGAATTCTGGTCTCGAAAATACATTTCATGAAAACATTGGTCAACTCTTCGGCACAAATATTGCCAATAATTTAATGGAAATATCGTTTGACGATCATAATGTTCTTCAGTTTTCAATGAATGGCTTTATTTCTAATCAGAACATTCATCAAAAGAACTATACGTTCATTCTGTTCATTAACGACCGTTTGGTCGACTGTCAGTCCCTTAAGAAAGCTATTGATTTGGTTTACAATAATTATCTGATGAAAGGTTTGCATCCATTCGTGTATTTGAGTATAAAAATCGACTCAAAGAACATCGACGTCAACATTCATCCGACCAAAAGTGAAGTCCATTTTCTTCACGAACAGGAAATTTGTGAACAAATTGTAGAAATAATTTTAACCAAACTCTCAAACGGAGAGATACGTCGTCTAAATCCCGAACAAAGTCTTATGAATTTGTCGTTTTCTCAAACAAAGTCCAAAACTGGATCACAATCTGATATACAAAAGGAAACAGAAAATCAATCATTCGATAGAAGACAAAAAGAGGTCAACACAACCACAAAGAGTCCGCGACAGACCACTCCTCAGAGACCAAACAAACAGATTCGGACCGACTTTAAAGACAGAAAACTAGAAGAGTTTTTGTCACATTCAAAGCGAGATCTAAAGACTCGGAGAGAAATTAAATATAAGAGCGTTTTATCGTTAAGAGATTCTGTTCGAGAGGACACCGATAGTCATCTTCAGGACATGATCTGTGGCTCCTCTTATGTTGGATGTGTTGACGAAACATTTATTTTACTTCAGTTCGAGACTCAATTGCTTTTAGTGAACGCCTTTCATCTGAATCGAGAGCTTTTCTATCAGTTATTTTTGATAGATTTTGGGAACTTCTCTCAAATCAAGTTTTCTGAGCCCTTTCTCATCACTGGTTTAGTTACGCCTTTTTTAGAAGTTGAGTGTCGACAGGACTTAAAAAGGAAGACAAACATTGATTCTGAAGCGGAAGAAGTGGCAGAGATTTTGTTTGAAAAGAGAGAAATGATTAGCGATTACTTTTCGATCAATATCTCAGATAAGAAAGAATTGGTTAGTCTTCCCGTTCTTCTCAACGGATTTGTTCCCAATTTCGCATATTTGGGACAACTCTTATTCCAATTGGCAAAAGAAGTCAATTGGACCGAAGAAAGACAATGTTTTCGAAGTATTGGATTAGTTTTGGCACAATTTTATGCCAAGACTCCCAACAAATTCAAGTCCGAATCAGAATATGAGAAGTGGGCGAAAGTGGTCGAAGCCATTATATATCCCACTTATAAAGCGGTTCTCTGTCCCCCTAAAAGACTGGCCAATAGTTCGACCGTTTTTGTGACAACCAATATCCCCGATCTCTATAAAGTGTTTGAGAGATGTTAACAGATATTAACAGAAGAATACATTTTTTTAAATTCACATTTCATTTGTAATTCATTCGAATGAAAACATTACTCTTTTGTGGATTTTTTGAATAAATTCTCATTAAAATTGTCGCAATATTTGGGGTCTTCTCACAGGAATTGGGAAACTTTGTGGTCAATAAGATATGTTTAGATAAGAGAATGAATTTTCAAACCAGTCGTCAGATTTACTAAACCATAAATAATTAGTTAAACGATTAAGTGATTCAACATTTATTTGAATCCTGTTTTTGCTTAATTCAAAACTATTATAACAATTGGTTTTATTGTTTAAATGCTATCAAACTGATAGCGCACTGAATATTGAAAACGGTTTATCCACCAAACAATTACTTTGATCATATCATTCTTGATTTGTGTTATCAAATTATAAATTTATTTTTAACATTAATTTTGAAGATAAAATGAAAATTCGTTATTTTTCATTAAGTCTTCAATCAATTTAAAGATGAGTTCAGATAAGAAAAAGATTTCGATTCCAATCATTGGTTTTGTTTTACATCGACTCAAACTTTTAGGAAAATCTAAATTTTTTACAAATGAAGGATTAGAACAATTGCTAAAAACAAAAAAGGAAAAGAAAGGAAAAGAAGACGTTTTAAATCTGAATCTATTGGGACGGATCAGTCTCTCAAAGCCTCATTTGATTGTTGGTCACATTTTGCTCTGGTATAAGATTCCGGTCATCGTTGGAATTATTCTTTCGTTGATATTTGGCTTTTATTTTGATACTTATGTCCGTTTCATCGACTATTTCGGTTTCCATCCTCTGCTGCGAATCATTTCGTTTATGATAGGACTGTTGCCAATGGCTCTGATCGTGGCCTTAGTCTCAGTGCTTCGAACATTTGATGAAGAATATGATATCGTTGGCGACAGAAAGCATTTGCTCAATGCTAACGAGTTAATAGAAGTGGCGCAGTCTCTTGCCTGGAGTGAGGCCGAACCAGAAGTAGAAGACGCCAATTGGGTCAGAAACCTTTTGGAACAGTTGTGGCCAAATGTCAACATTTTTCTCATTCGTTTAATCAGTCTTTATTGTCCCAACTGTTCATTGGATCTAATCGTCGGTCCTATCAATCAATTGGCAAAACTTGAAATCAAGACATTATATTTAGGCGAAAGAGTTCCCAAAATTACTGGAATTCATGTTATGAATAGAGGAGTCAGAAGAGAGGACCTGATAATTGATTGTGAGCTTACTTATGATTCCGATCTTAAAATACAAGTTGAAGGTATGATCAATTTTCCAAGAAGCTCCAAGTTAATATAATTTGATTTTAGGAAAATACTTCGTAGACTTTGGGATCAAATGGTTTTATTTCAAAGCAAAAACAAGAATCCTTTTGTCGCCATTGTTTCGTGACCTTCCAGTTGTTGGTAACGTTCAGATTTCATTCCTGGGAAAGCCGAAAATCAATTGGAAATTTACCGGCTTATTGATGATCTTGAACTGGGATATCATTAAAAGTTGTGTCACTTGTGTTCTTTCATATTTCTTCGAAAGTCCGCACTATTTTGTGGTGAATTTGGCCAAAATAATGCCCGCAAAGGAACTCAAACTGAAAGAACCGATAGGTTTGCTTAGAGTGGAAATAATGTCGGCCAAAAACGTACAGAGAACTGATGTGTCCACACTATTGGGATGCCTACCATCGTGTGCGCGACAATCAGATCCTTATTGTAAAGTCGAAGTCGAAGAACAGGAAATGTCGACAAACGTTATCCGAAACAATTCCAATCCTGAATGGTATCAAGAATTCTGTTTTTTGGTCCATAACTCTATTGTCAACTCAATCGTAATGTCTGTTTTTGACGAAGACTTGATTGAAGACCAACTAATTGGAAGGCTTTCCATTCCGATCAAGGATTTTGTCGATTATAAAGAATTGAACGGAAGAGAAGTAACGGTTCCATTGACTAAAGCCAAACAAAAACCACAACAAATGACAACAAATGGTCCCCTAATGTCGTTTCGTGTGAGCTGGTTCAATCTAAGCACTGATATTAAATTCTTGGACAATAATCTTCGCCTTTCGAGAACACAACTGCCCGTCGCTTCGCTATCAGTTCTGATAGATTCTGCCACTGGTCTTGACTCGTGTTCACCTCAGGTCAGGTCACCAGAAATGAGACCTTTGGTCAAAATCAGTGTCGGAAATCAAATACGATATACAACTTGTAAACGTCGTACGGGTTGTCCCGTTTGGGAAGAGTCGCACCATTTCATACTTTATAACCCGATTTGGGAAACCATTCACATTAAAGTCATTGATATGTATTATGTCGAAGAAAAACAGTTACTGCCCTACATTCCGGTCAGTGTCAGTACGTTTGGAGTACTCGCAGATACTATAGGGCTGACAGATACTGGAACAATATTGGGAACATACGATGTGCCCACTAATGATATACTCAAATCACATAAAATGAAAATCGAGGGCTCCTATCGTTTAAACGGTTTCGTAGAGAACGGTCACATCCGATTACTAATGGCCATAAGAATCGCCGAATATCAGCCTTTTGTCACCGAAAATGTTAGGAAACCCCGAATCAATTTGTCTACTCTTATGGAAGAAGTGAACCAAAGAATTGAAAGGGAGAAACAGGAAAAGGATCTGAAAATACAAGAAAAAACTCTTCTAAAGAACGAGTCAAAGATTATATCGAGTGATATAAACCCGGAGGACCTGATTCTCAAACAACAGAAAATCGAATTAATTAAAGGAAAAGACGGCAAAGAAGTCAAAAAAGAAATGAACGCAGAAATGAATCAAAGAAATAAAGAACTGAATGAAATGAATGAGGAAAGAGAGGAAGGCTTTACTCCTCTGACTACTCATAATTGAATTTAATTAACACTATTTCTTCAAATATTCAAATCATTTTTACAATAAAGAGAAGTTTTTTAACTAATTATTTATTGTTTAGTAAATCTGACGACTGGTTTGGAAATTCATTTTCTTATCTAAACATTTGACCACAAAGTTTCCCAATTCCTGTGAAAAGACCCCAAATAATAATTTTCAAAATTCAGTCAAATATAGGGTTTTAAAAATCTTAAAATTGCAAGAATTCAGAAAAAAATTAATTAATTAGAATAACATTTTCTACTAAAAATACACCAAATCCACATTGGTGATTTATTCATAAAAGAAATGGTTGATAGAACTAATTTAGACAAAAGAAGTACTGGACAATTTCTTAATTGGTGTTAAAGAATGGTCTTTATTATAAGTGTCCCATTTTTGCATAAATTATTTTCAACTTTTCACAAAAACAATTCTAAGTAATTAATTTGCGATGAATTTTAAGATAAATGAAATAATTTGAATGTTTTTAATGTTTGACATAAAGGCTAAGATTGCGAACGAAACAAAGATTGGTTCAAACAATTATAATATCATTCGAAAGATTTGGGGAATTGGAGGCGAATTAACGCTTTGGCCAACATTATGATGGTTAGACCGTAACAACAGTGATATGTGTGAGCCCTGACCACAGGACAGACATTTGTTTAATTTTAATTTATATAATCGATATATTTATAAACAGAATAATTAAAATATTATTCTTCTCTCTATTCTTGATATACAAAGCG
>JAQIWP010002048.1:0-12260 GCA_034695525.1 Euzetes globulus
CTCTCTCTCTCTCTCTCTCTCTCTCTCTCTCTCTCTCTCCTCCTTTCGACTTGAATCTGGTTTTTTGATTGAGTCGAAGCTCTTAAGTTTTGCTTTCATCGAAATCTCTTATTTTCAGTGTTAATGTCTGACAACCAGTGAATGAGATTTTACTTGTATTTAATGCGAATGAGAATCAAAAGTGAATGTTTTGTTTTGTTTATATAACAATGGGTTTAATAATCAGCTGAAAGTGAGAAGGATTTTGCTATTTATACCATTGGATACAAGGATATTAATCAGGTATTCAAGTGATGAGATTTTACTTCTTTAGTTCAAACAAATCTTTACTTTTTAATCATTTTAATGTATTTTTATTGGACTTATTTAGAAAGTGGTAAAAATCTTCTTTATAATTGATTTCCTTTTAATATAATGAATGAATGTTTCTAAAAATAAAAGAATTTCTAAAAAAAAGGTTTAACTATTTTTACTAATAACAAAATTTAATGATTGATAACTAGATTTTCCTAAAACTTTGAAAACTCTTCTATTAGACTATTATCGATAATTTTCTTCAATAAACTTGTAAGTTATATCCACTAACCATTTAAATTCATTGTTGAGTTTTATTTTTTGGAATCATTTTAATTGTTTTGTTTACAAAAGTATAGTTTTCAATGATTTTTCCAAAAAAAAATGATTCAGTATTTTCAGGCCAATTAAAAGCCTTTAAACTCAATATGAACTGAAATTTCATAACAAAATATAAAGTATTTTCTAAATAATTAACAAAAAAAAGCTTAAATGAAACAAACTCTTAAAAGATTGAAAAATTTAAATAAGAAAATTGTATTCAATTAAAAATGCCATGAATTTAAGCCATGAATTCTAAACTGTAGATAACTTTCCTCTTCAGGTGTATTGAAATTGTGACACACTCTTAACCCAAATTTAATATCAAGTGAAATGAATTTTCAAATAATATTAGTGAACAAACACATCAATAATATCGCTGCGAAATGTGTTACGGATCACTCAGCTATCTATCAGTTGTTTTAACAGATTTATCTTAATTGGTTTCTTTTTGTTTATAGGAATAGGTCCATGAATGAAATATAAATCTGATAGTTAAATATGAGAAATTCAATTTCTATTTTTTGTTCCTTTGTTTCTTTTGAAATGTTCCCATATTTGTGGAAATTTTATCTTTATTTTGCGATCACAGAAAAAAAAATATGATGGTTTGTAAACTTGATAATATCTGGTTATTTGTCACAAGAAGTGGAAAAATAACAATTTGTACACTTGAATTGATAATCAATTTCATTGATTCTAATTATAGTTGCCTTCAATCAGGAAATCCACTCAATGTGACAGCTTATCAATTAATCATAGGGTTAAAATAACCATGTGACAAAAATATCACTTTGAAAGCTGAATTGATTGGAATGAATATTTTTTGAAAGTCAATTTTTAAAACAATAGAAAGTTTGATAAGTTTTTAAAAGCTTTTAATAACAAATTATTATTTGATAATTATAAGAGTCATTGAAAACAAGAGGACTTGAATTTTGTGATCAAATTTATCGATAGGGAAAAAACTGCGGCTCCACTTCGATTAGGAAACAGGTTATTGTGAAGGCAGTGGTTGTGCTGTTGCACTACAGGACATGCAATAACTTTCATCTTCTTCTTCATAGCGATTAAATCGTATGAACAGGTATTGAGTGAATGGCAAACATATAAAAAATTGTTTGCCATTCGGTGGAAATTTTGTGCCAAACTTTCCTTAAACGTGAATCTAATGACGAAACCGTTCGCCAAAACCCCAACAATTGATTGCATTGAATTTCGAAGAGAGGAAAAGTGGAAGGCATTGAATTTTCTTAGATGATTGTACGAGTTGTTATTCAACTAGAAGACTCTTACTCTTCACCAACAAATTCCCCGATACTTCTCTTTTAGGGTGTTTTTGGCTGAAAATATTGTCTGAGATTTTCCTTTAATTTATTGCTTGTTGTTTCAGTAAAATAATGGATCTAATAAATCATTAGAATATATTCGGTTTAATTAGTGATTACTCTGAGAGGAAAAGTCTCAAAATGGTATTCAAGTATTAGTCACTCCATTGAATCCGTTTTATATTTTATTTGTATGTTCACAAAATAGTTGTTCTTTTTCGTCTAGTTTTCACTTGGACTGTTAGTGAAAACTTTTCTCATGTTAATGTCTAAATTTATTCCTTGATGTTTTATCATTTTCGATTATTTCACTCAACATTTACTTATTTTGAATACGAATTTTGCAATTAGTTTGAAATTTTTATTTTGTTGTTAATGTTATGCAACTGAACATAATTTTGTTTCAATTTTTGTCTTACAGTTAATGTGTTACTCAACAACAAAAGGTCCCGGATCCAAGTGAAGCCATAAACTTAAAAGTGTTCGACAAATCTTTAATTAAATGGTTGAAGTCATTGCTTAACAAATACATAAAAATATTATTCAAACGTTTAATTAATTGCTGATATAATCGGAAAATTTAACCCAAAATTAATCAACAAAAAAACGTTTTCCAGAAGTTTAGCAAAATAGTTTTAATTGATATTCAAGTGAAATTCGAACTGGCAAAGTTTAGTGTCGAAATATACTAGGACATTTATATAAATTTTATAATTTAACCATGTTAAAATCTCCGTTCACAAATCATGCGTTCAATTCGGACGAAGCAGATGTCGTTGCCATTAATGATGACAGACACGCATCTCTTAACCGCTTCCGAAGACTCACATCTAATGACTTATCACCAGAAGAACAGCTAAATAAGCACCCGCAACTTATGCTAGCTAAACTGGTCGAAGAAACGGCAAATGGTGGATATGTTAACGAGGGAATGGTATTGAGTGAGGACATCAAACCGTCCGACATTAAGCTAGCTATGGATGATCAGCCAAAGAATGTTCCGGTTGCTGTCGATGTCAGAGATGTTACTTTTACTTATGGTTTTGGTAAAAAGAGTTTATTGACTCTGAAGAAGATAAACGTGTCGGTACCTCAGGGAAAGATTTATGCGTTACTCGGTTCGAGCGGTTGCGGTAAGTTTCCTGTTTATCTTAATTATTAAGACTTTTATTTATTTTTAACCGGTATTTCCAACTCTTCCTTTAATTTTATTTAATGAAAATATTTGAAATGAAAATTATACTAAAAATGTCTATTAATTGACATTCAGTCAGAAAAACAGGAAAAGTCTTCAAATTACATGAAATTAATTTTTATTTTTATTCATTGTTTTTCGAAAGAATTTCAAAGTAAAAGTTAACCAAACGATGAAAATCTATTATTCAGATTATTATTAATAATTTATTCTTGAATTCATTCCTTTAATTAGAAACTCAAACGAAAGGAAGAGATTTATTCAAATGATTTATTCAGACAATTATTTTTCTTCATTATTTGTATTTAGAGAAACCATTGAACTAAACAAACAATAGAATAGGAAACTTGTGTAAAGTTTTAAATGATTTTTTTGAAAATCAATGGAAATATTAATCAAATAATTCATTTTCAATAGCTTTGAAGTGATTTATTCCCCATTAAATAGTTTTCAGTTTTTTACAGATGAAAGGACTTCATTTTTGAATGCATGTCAAAGTTGATAAGGACTTTGTGGGGTTACCTGTGATAAACATTGTGATAACTTTTAATTCATATTTTTCATATTTTAATTCGTTTTTTTCATGTTTTTTAGTTAGATTTCATTAAAATTTTAACGAATATTCGAATTATCTAACAGTGAAGTGAAATAATTATAATTAAAGGACTTCCAAAACAATTATTTTCTTTCGCTATTTGATCATAATTTCATTTTTCTAACTAAATTAAATTGTTTAGATTCAAGGTTAGTTTAAAATGTTCGTTAGCTTTGATTAATCATTGACTACCATATGAAACAAAAATTCAAAGAGTTTTCAAAACTGCTTTATCGAAAAATTGTTGAATTAGTTTGTCATTCAAGTCAATGGATATCTGAAAAACTAATTGAAGGAAAATTTCCAATGAAATCTTAGTGAAAAAAGTGAAACAATTTATTTCCTCATTAATTGCTTGATTTCGCAAATCGATTAATACAACTGTTGGAGAGATTTGAATAGATTTTGAAGAATTTTAAGAAATTAATTATTTAAATTTGATTATCTCAAACGTGTTTCAATTGATAACATCTAATCAAATGTGATAAGCATTCCGATATAATTGTCTCCTAGAAAAGAAAATAACCTTCTAATTTTAGTTAAACATCTAGTCTTTAATTGAATAAATGAATATTTTCCTCAAATCGATAAAGAATTTAAAATTTCGACTCTTGAATAATTGTGCGAATGTTAGTCATTGAAAAGTTTAATTTTAACCATAATTTTGAAACCACATCTTTTAAACAAATAATTCAATGTCAGAATTTCTGTCGAGTCCGACAACTTTTCCCAATATTTCAATATTAGATAAGATAATAGATATTTTATACTATTTATGGAAAAATTCAAAGCATTTAATGGATGAGATTTGAGGTCAAAACTAATAGCTATCGTTTTTGGAAATAATAAGCAATTTTTTATTGAATGGTCTATTAATTGAATTGCCTTTAATTTTTAGATATTTTGTTTGGAAATCTAATAAATGATTATTAAGATAACAACTGAAGGAATTTCCCACAAATTTCAATTGGTTTTTAACATTATTAGAAGTAATTATAAATATCTGCTTCGATAACAAAGAAGTCAATTGTGAATTCATCGAAAAGGCATTGAATGACTTCAGTCAACTAAAAACATCTCAATGAAAAAATCGTTACATTAATTCATAGCCTGAGTAGCATTCATATGATTTGCGAGTGACCTGACTTGGTTTTGCGTTGATATTGACCTCGGTTTCACTTTTTTCTTTTTGAGAACCTGTTCGATGAGAGGAAAAAGCATTAATTATGAGCCTCGAGTTTAAATAGTTGCCTCCAAAAAGATTGTTGTTGGTGATAATACTAAAAATTATTGCTTTTGCGTCAAAAGTTTTGACTGAAAAAAACTTTTATCGTTTCAAATGAACTCATTTATTGAAATGTGAAATACTTTTCTGAAAAATTATTAATTTAATTATTATTTAATTTCCAATTGATATATAATCAAACCCTGTATTTGCATTAAAAATTGGAGAACAATTTAAATTACATATTACTAATTGCTAGTGTGTTCAGGGCAATTCACATTAATTCATTTCTCAAAATTGAGTTGAGTAAGATAATCTACAAATTGTTTAACTGCGTATTGCAGCAAATTTTCACATAAACTTGACTTTTGAATATAAATAAGAAATAATGAATCACAAATTTTCGTTAAAATCAGTGATGACGAGACAAAATCATTTCTTGAAGTCCTTTCTTTTATAAGAAGCAAAGTTTGGCCGATTGTAGACAAATGAGGGATATTTACAGTTGACCAAGTCTACCCAAACTTTCTATTCAAGA
Source organism: Euzetes globulus (assembly GCA_034695525.1). NCBI lineage: Eukaryota > Metazoa > Arthropoda > Arachnida > Sarcoptiformes > Euzetidae > Euzetes > Euzetes globulus. The sequence continues at coordinate 5,497 of JAQIWP010002048.1, forward strand.
ATTGCAAGAGTTTGGCTTACATTTCTAGGTCTTTATTGACAAGTAGAAGAAGGCTTGAATAACAGTTCTCAGATTTATTAGAGGAATTAGCACCTTACAATAAAGTGTAAGCTTATTTTAAAAGCATTTTCTTTCAATTTGGTGATATTTTTGAGAAGTTTTTGAAAAGTGTAGATGACGAAAAACATAACACTTAATGTGATAGCCTCTTACCCTACATCATTTTAAAAATGTTCTATCCTAGATCTGACTGCATAGCTATCCTTGGTTCAAAATGATATATTACTCTTATGGCGAAATCGCTTTCATACTTGACATATGTCTTAATGGGACGAAAATACAATACTTTATTGCGTGTAATAAATATTTAACGTGGAAAAGTACTAATAATTAATTGATAGTACAAATTATTTACTTCAAATTGAAATCTTTAATTTAATCAGACAAGATCAATCTAAAATTTTCAATTTATTTGGTTTACGTCATTGAAAACAAGAAAATGTTTTTATGAATTTATCGAAAAAATCAGATATTTTTTTCGACTGATAAGTATTCAATAAAAGTATGCTTTCATTGAATTTTTTTTCTTTATCTAAGATTTGAATTTTAAAAATGCTTCAAAACTAAAGATAAAGTATTTTAATTTATTTTAATTACCATAATATTCAAAAGTAATAAACAAAATATTAAGCAATAATTTTGCGATTTTTCAATGAAATTCATTTAATTAATTGATTTTTGTTTTGAATTTCAGGCAAAACAACTCTCTTGAGATGCGTTTTGGGTCGACTTACACCTCAGTCGGGAACAATACGGGTATTCGGTCGCGAACCAGGCTCCGATTACAGTCCAGTGCCCGGTCCCGGTGTAGGCTACATGCCTCAAGAGTTGGCATTGTTCCCAGACTTCACCATCAAAGAGACGCTCAGATATTTTGGACAACTTTATAGAATGTCACCGAAAGATATCAAAGCCCGGACTAAGTTCTTGATAACGCTCTTGCATTTGCCCGAAAAAAGTCGATTAGTGTCACAACTGTCAGGTATTATCACATTTGCTTTGACTTCAATTCAGATCAAACATATGTCGAATAGTGAGAGTCATACAGTTTCACAAACATTTCCCTTACAGTTATCAATTTCAATTTAAAGTATAGACCTAAGCTGGCAATTTAATCACAAGACTTATCATTTAGCTTAACATATAACATGCGAAAATATAACTTTGAAAGATTTTACTTTTAATTACTCAAATACAATGTAACAAAATTGAAGTGAGTAAGCAAATTATTCACATATGATAATCGGTTTTAATCAATTTGTAAAAATGTATCCTAAAGTAAGTGAATATTAATCTCGAGTTCATTAAAGAATCTTAAAATCTGAAAGAAACAATGAACTAGAAAATATATTTAAACCCCTTTTTGATATTTCCCCGCCAATGGTCTACACTTCTAAATAGTGAAAGTAAATAATTTTACAGGAATTTACTCGTGCTAAAAATTGGTTGTTATCATTTAACACTGAGTAAATTAGTTATCTTAAATGTAAAAATCACCAGTTTAAATCTAATGGCTAGAGGTGATTTAATAATTGAGTCATGAACTGTAAGAGTTTGGAAGAAGTCATTTAAAGTCATCGAAAAAATGTCCCAGGGCTTTTTCTAATAGTTGTGTTTTATTTGTTGGAAAGGTGGTCAACAGCGTCGAGTATCGCTGGCCTCAGCGCTGGTACATCACCCGCCACTACTCATTTTGGATGAGCCAACAGTAGGTGTCGATCCAGTGCTACGTAAAGCTATTTGGGAGCATTTGGATGCCCTGTGCAAAGAGGATGGATTGACTGTTATTATAACAACTCACTATATCGAAGAGGCCCGAACTGCAGAGACAGTTGGACTGATGCGATTCGGGCGACTCCTGGTTCAGGATAACCCCGACAAATTACTGGAATACCACGCATTACCCACTTTGGAAGCCGTCTTTCTTAAGTTATGTCAATTAGATTCAGCACAAGTGCCAGAAATGTCCAAAACCGATGTTATGAGATATACCCCACCCGACGACAAAGTGACCATTTCTACCATCGAAATGGAAAAGAAGAATATGAGGAATGTTGACAGCAATGCAGACAAACGGGATATCAATGAAAATATCGAAATGAGTACCAAATCCGAAGACAAAGAAAATAAAACCGATATAAATGACAACAAAACAAAAGGTTAGCATTAAATCAGAAGTCAATCAAAAATATTTCTAATAATTTATTTTTCATTCTTAGGCTCTCTATTAGTTCCATCGGTTCCGTCCACATTCAAAGATGTGTCGGCCAACGCCACTCCCTCCAGTCTAACCCCTCGCATGTCATTCAGTGATAAGTCAAACGATGGACCGCCGGCTCAGGTTAACATCCCTTCAGGAAAACGGAAGACTTTCGACAGTCAACGGGTTTATGCGCTGTTCATCAAAAACATAATCCGTCTGAAGCGAAATGTGCCAATCCTTCTGTTCTACTTCTTCCTACCCTCTATTCAGATCGCACTGTTCTGTATATGCATAGGACAAGACCCCAAACACATTCCTGTTGCCATCTATAATGCCGAAGACCCGCCAGCGCTTAGTCGAGAATATCTATCTTTCGTGAGCCCTGACATAGTAGTACAGGTGCCCTACGATTCCCTGGAAGCCGCTCGACAAGCGGTGGTGGACGGGAAAGCCTGGGCGGCGCTACATTTCTCACATAATTATACCGCAGCTCTAAATCAAAGGAGACTTTTGGTAACATTTTTCATAACTAATAGATTAGGCTATTAATTGTCTTAATGTGAATGGATAGGCAGGACTGGCGGATAACGACACAATAGAGTCCTCAAACATCAAACTGTACTTAGATATGTCAAATCAAGTGATTGGATTTGTACTTCTTCGGTCATTCTTCTTGGCGTTCCAGTCGTTCGCACAGGACTATTTGTCTCTGTTGGGTTACAATCCGGCCACAGTTACTCTTCCCATAACAATAGAAAAAGTCATTTACGGAAATCTGCATCCCTCTATGACTGAGTTCATGGCACCGGGCGTTATCATTCTGATTGCATACTACGCCACCACGGCTCTGACCGCTTTATCTCTTGTGCTCGAAAGGAAAGACGGTTTATTGGAGCGGTCGTTAGTGGCCGGCGTCAACTCCATTGAGTTCTTAGCCTCACATATAATGACTCAGACATTAGTGTTGACCATTCAAGAGGTCTTTATGCTGATCACCACATTCTGGATCTTCAAAGTTCCGTCAGAGGGTCCAATGATTTGGGTCTTCTCGCTGACATTCTTCCAAGGTCAGATCCGTTATCCTTATATAATTACATGAAATATTAGTGAGAAGTAGATTTGGAATCACTTGATATGAATTCAGTAGGAATTGAATAAATTGAGGCATAATATGAGAACTTAATGATAATAGTGAAGGTCTCCCACTTTATTTTAATCAATGTCATTGAAAATGATGTATTACCATTTTAATTTGATTGGAAATCCGATTACCACCACTAGAGAACACCAGATCAAATAATTTTAGAAATGTATTTACCAAGAAAAGCATTATACAAGTTTTATCTGGCTCATATCCGCGAATTACCATTTTAGATCATATTATGGGGAAATCCCAGTTATTGAGGCCAATCTAAACACAACCAAAAGTTAGTGTTGTATTATACAGATCTGTATTGACTAATTATTTTAGTTACCTTGGATGTGGTCAATCAATCACTTTTCATGCTTTTATCTATAAAAACAAAATTTTAATAACAAATACATTTTGTAATCACGACAGGAGTGGCCGGAGTTATGTTTGGACTATTCATATCTTCTCTATGCGCGGACGAAGTATCTGCTGCTATGTTAGGAATGGGCTCATTCTTCCCGACCATTATGTTGGGCGGCATTTTCTGGCCAATTCAGTCGATGCCGGATTGGATGGCGTCGTTTGCCTCGTTCCTACCCCAAACCCTTCCCGTCGAGTCAATGCGTTACATTCTTTCCCGCGGATGGGACATCACCTACATTGAGGTTGTGCTCGGCTTCATTGCCACCTGGGGATGGATTCTCTTGTATTTGGTGGCAGCTGCTTTCATTTTCAAAAAATATACTTAAAAATATTTGGAAACTATTTTCTAAAACAAATAAATATATTTCCTTTAAATTACTTCCTTTTAAAATACTTTATAAATATTTGTCTTATCTTTTATTGAAGTATTTTTTTTCATCTCAAATGAATTCTGACTTTTTATACGAAAAATTTCCAAAACTTTGACAATTTTGAAGCCTTTTATTTGTGTTATTATGTGTTCTATAGTTAAGTAATTACTTTAATATTAAATTATTAATTAATTTTATGGCGAAACCCAATAAATATTTTTCGATTTTATGTATCGATATTTTATTCAAATATTTACGAAATTTCACATAAAATTCACGTAAAACTTATTTTGTTTATGAATTCCATTCTGACATTTGATATGTAAAAGACTGTCTGACTTTGCATAACCTTTCTGATAGTCATACAGATCAATGTTATATAAACTTGTTAGATTGATTATGATTGCAACCTTCCAGGATTCTGCTATTTTCCATTTTCAAATAACAGTTCCATAGAATCGATATGAGACATGCAAATTATTATTGATTCATTATCATATCATGATCATGCCCAGAGATCCGCCAAATAAGAAGCCCATAATACATCTAATGCATAATAATCTTAATGAGTTTTGATTTTGGATGATTATTAAAGTAATTTGCCTGGCTCTTTTCTATATAAAATGTTCTGGCTAATTCCATGTTATTTGTTTTTTGTTTCTTTGATTCGATTTGATCAAGCCACTTTGTGTTAGTGATAATGTTATATTGATAATGTATCCTCATTATAGCATGTTTGAAATATTTTGATTTGATAGTTCAATCATTTTGTCGGTATTTTTGTTGTTTTAAAGATTTATTGTCAAAAGACCTTGGTCATAACAATGTTTTAATAAACAATTAAAGAAAAAGTGATTGGAAGTAACTATAGTAACTGTAATGATCTCATCACAACATTGAAAATATGCATGTTCATCTGTAATATTGGAAATATCGGAAACAAAGGAATTCGCATAAATATTTGAAGCACAAAGTTTTTTATGATTGAGGTACGGAAGTATGGAAAACAAATGATCATGGCAACAACCGTTAGTTTTGAGAGAAACAGAAAGGACTATAAAGTAGTGCTCGAATCATATCCACACAAATGACTGAGTAATCAGTTTTATATTTGATCTCACATTACACTAACTTTAACTCATTTTCAAAGAAACAGAAACAGAAACAAAAAAAATCGGTCGGCTTTTCATTGGCTGTAATCTACTGTAGAGTTACGTAAAGTAATCACCCCTTCAATTGTGGAAAAAGCAAATGAGTCGGACCTCATGTATGTGCTCTGAGGAGACTATTTTGTATTTAGAGATTAGTAGACATTAGTATCGCTTTGTCTTCAATTTATTGAATTTGTGTTTTCAGTGGACAATCATTTGGGAGGATGTGCTCGTTTTTCAAGTGTATATTTGCTTGTATTCTGCCCCCACTGGCCGTCCTAATAGACAAGGGCTGTTCTTGTGACTTTCTACTGAATTTATTCCTGACTCTGTTGGGATACTTTCCCGGATGTATTCACGCCTATTGTGTGGTTTGTGCGGAAAGACCGGAACCTCGCAATACAATGAACATAAACATAACACATTCACAACCGGTGGTCATCGAAAGACTGCCCTCCACTCCATTCAATTACAATCAGTTGCAGCAACACATGCCTCAACAGATCCGTCCCAATAGTCCGCCACAAGGGTTACCCCCGTCTGTTCCCGTTTCTCAATTGATGGCTGACCAGGCAATGATGTCAGCGCCTCCTCCTGCCTATTTCGATGGCGCCTCTGCACCGGCCTATCAGCCCTATCAGCCCTACACCGATAAAAGTGCGGCCATAAGTATGAATTAATCGCTAATTTTTTTATGAAACAAATGATTGCATTTCTAATCATTTTATAAAGATTTTAAAAAATAATCAAATTTTGAGACAAATATAATCGAAATCTAATTTTGTTTACAATTTTAAAACATTTGGAGAATTGATGTAATTTTAGCATTTAATTAAAGCCAAGCAATATATGGCTGACATTGAATTCAATTGAATAAAAATCTAAAAAACTTCAAATCTTGATTTATTCATTTTTTAAATATTTTGATAGTTGACTTGACTTTGGTAAATTGTTTAAATTGCTAGAATATTATTTAGCAATATAATCAACTTTTTGAGCTAGTGACGTGCGCAAGTATAAAAAAATTGTCCTTAATTGATTGATTGGTTTTTTAAAACTAAGGTATTAGGTTTTTAAAAAATATTTAACTAATGTGATATAATAATTTAGTCAAATGAAAAAAACCTAAAAAGTACGCTAGTTAAAAAAACCAAGCAATCAATTAAGCATATTTTTTTATTATAATACAATCCATCCTCGAAATAACGGACCACTATTTAACGGAAACTCGATTTAACGGACAAAAATTTGCTGCACTACTGATTCCGTTATTTCGAGGATGGATTGTATAAATTTTATATTACAGCTAAGCTCAATTGGTTTGAGCTCGTGCCCAATTGTAATTCTCTGAACTAATGCTATGTTCAATAGACATTCGCTTGTGCCCAAATGCCTTTCGCCATTTCATGAAAGCTCTTAATTTG
>JAQIWP010002049.1:0-12251 GCA_034695525.1 Euzetes globulus
GTTTACTACTCACTATTGGTTGACAAGTGGGGGTTGAAGTGCGTCCCCGTCTAATACTCACGACTTCAGGCTTTAAACAGTGTTTACATTCAAAATGGCTTTTTTGCCCGGGATTTGCCTCATGCAAGGTCTGCCACCCAACTCACACACTGCCCCTAACAATGTATTACACAATTCAACACATCTCTTATCATAGCAAACATTGATTCAAACAGAGTCCACAGTTATCAGTGTTTTAAGCCTTTTATGCGACAAAAACCAGTTGAATGTCTGTCGACTCAAATAATTGACAAAAATGATGTCAAATATTGTGATAATTGTGTGAATGATTGGCGCCAATCACTCGATACTATTGTTGCCAATTGTCAGCCATCTAGGTAGTTCAATCAACCAGCTCTATCATTTCAATTCTATTTTCTTTCATTTTATTTGAAAATTTTCAATATTTATAACTAGATAAGATTCAAGAAAATTGATACCAAAGACATAAAAAGCAATTATTTAATTAATAAATCAAAATATGTTTTGTTATAAATAATTGAATTTTCCTTCAATTTTAAGAAATGTTAGCAAACAATAAAACTAATGAATTGAAGAGCAAATGAAGGATCAGTTGGTCTCAACTTTGGGTGGGCTGTAGTTCTGGTGAATCATCTCTTCTTTGTTAATCAGATGATTGGTTTTGCCGACCAATTGCATTAAAGAACTTATATCTCTGGACCAGTCATTGAGGACTTGGTTTGGGTCGCGTTGGGCCGAGAAGTTGACGATAGCGAGGGAACGGTCCACTTTGGCCCAAATCGTTTTGTTAACCACTAACGAACTTAAAGCCTCTTCAGTCTCCTTAAGACTAAGGCCAAGAAGATCTGCCATTCTTTGTAATCGTAAGCGACTGTAATATTTAGACATAACCCGAATATTCTAAAAAACAGACATTTTATAAGAACTGTCTTTAAACTGATGACAACTCACGTGTTCGACGACGCGGTTCTTAAGATCAGTCCATCTCTTATTTCCGGCGTCAGTAGAATCAAAAGCACTGGTGGGCTGATTGTCGAGCTCCGGTCCACCAGTTCTGAGAAGCTGTTGAATGGATGGCTCCCATCCGACCCAATTGATTAGTTCCCAATTAGTGAATAGTTTGATAATTTCATAATAGCGGGGAATTTCCTGCAATACTTTCTCGCCTTTAATTCTGTGGATCAGATCATTCTGTTCGTTATCGAACGGCGCAAGTATTACATAAACCACACAATTCTTTATGGCATTTGTTCTGAGCGCTGGATCTGATTGAATGGAAGGCGATTTGAAAATTGCCAAATAGTGGCGACAAATGGCTATATAGGAGCTCTCGCTTTGGTCTAATTCTATCATCAGTTTGTAGTATTTGAACTTCAAGTCCTGCACCGACTCGTCCTCGAAATACTTGGTCTGAATCTTTTTGCTTATGATTTGTGTCCGAACGTAATCTTTTTTAGCCAAACAGAACCTCATTTGTTCCAAAATCAGTTCCACTTTTTCTCTCTTATCCATAGAACCAAAAGTCTCGACCTGTAGTTCCGAAAGAATATTAGCGGCCTCTTCGATCTGACCCTCCTTTTCCTTCATGTGCGCCAATTTCAGTGTAAGTCGAGCCCTCTCCACCTCAACATATATCTGATCCAAACTCAATCAATGAATACCGAAATATTAGTATCATATGATTCATACCTTTCCAGCGGTGACTGTCCTCAGAGTGTCTATGAGCTGTAACTGTGTGTCCTTGTCTTGAATTTGGTCGACATAACCACAACATTCTTCAATCATTTTAGTTATCGATTGCTTTATTTGAGACCTTCTTTTGGTCAATAAAACGATGTTCTCATTCAATACTTTATAGTTCTTGGCCTCAAAGCAGAGCTTAACGATAGCCACCAGTACTCGACTCGTCGAATGGGTGTCCGACCCCTTATTCGATGGTCAAAAAACAAGATTAAAAACCCCGGCTTTTGGTTACACTTACAGTTCGGGTCTGCTTTTCGAGTGACAACAATATGTCCAACGCTTCGCTTAGTTTTCCGTCCTTTTAGTATAAATATATTGAATTAAATCAAATGTCAGTCAAAATAATTGAATAAAAATTGAAGAATGAGAAGAAATAGTGACAAACTTTAGCCATTTGTTGGCAAATCGGTATCTTCTCGTCCACAGTATTACTGTAGTCGACTTCCATCTTCAGGAGACGTCCGGAATCGTACATCAATTCGTTTGTCATTTTGAAATTGTTTGTGATTACGATTAACACAATTAAACAAAATTAAATACTTTTCACACAAATTGTGACAAACAGTGAATGCGAGACAAAAATATTGTCAAATCATTGCTGTGTTGGAGACGAACGCCATCTGATGTGAAGAGTTCGTCAAATTACCCCCACTTTCTCTATAGCCGTCACTTTATTTTTTAATTCAGTTTCAATTATTAGACTCTTGACTACTTGACCAAGTTGTTTCACTTAACCGTTTGAATTGATCTTGCAACTTACTCAATTTTTTATAACAAATTCATAACATTTAATTTTAGAAAGGAAAACAAATGTATTTAACACTACACTCCAGGTTCATCTTTGTGAAAGTCATTCTTTGCCAATATTTAAACTTTAAAACTTTAAACTATATCTTTTAAATCAACTCTAATTTGCATCCAGTTTTTAATTTTATAAATAGTTATATATGACCATGATCACATTTTGTCATAAAATAATATATTTTTAAAAATATAAAATCTGAAAAACTAATACAACTTAGAAAACTATTTGTGGCAAGATTAATTTGCCCCTATTTTTATGGTCCGATTTTGCCATTTCTAAAGGAGTATGTGCAACCCAACTTTCCATTAAGCTAGTTCACACATACAATTATTTTTCTAAAATATTTATAAAAGACCACAGTGAAAAAATTTATTTAAAAATTGTCAAAAAGAACTTCTGGGTAAGAGCCGGAAGTGTTGGTGCAAAAAAAGATCATTTTAGTCTACAATTAGAGTAAAATATAGTCAAACACTATTTTCGGGAATTCTTTGATTCGAGAGTTTAGAGCCGATGATTGAGTTGGCGTTCAAACTATAGACAGTGCAGTCATTTGTTTGGATGTCTTCACTTCTGTTCTTTTTGGTGGTGAATTCCAAAAAATTGATTCCACGACTGATATTGTTTTGTTGATTTACAAATTTCTGGTATTCGTAATAGTCTTTGGCACTGCAGAGAGGAGTGTCCACTTCGTATGTGTTGTTGAATCTTCCGTAATCGACTCGATATTCTCCGGACTCTCTTCTATAGGAAACCAATTGCTCGAAGCGATGTCCCCATAATATCTCTGATGGCAAGTATGAAGACCTGGCCTGAACTGTAACCCATTCCCCATAAACATTAATTCAGATATGTTTCAAATGGTTATCAAATGATTTGAATACTTGACTGTCCGGTCGATTCGATGGTTCCCTCGAGAATCACAATGATCTCAAACTTTTCTCTCATCAATTCCTCTGAACTCATCTATGAAAAACAAATGTCAATTGGTTATTTTAGAACATGTATTACATTAAAAAATGGACTCTTCTCGTCGATGATGTGAACGATAGTGGCCGGCCATATTAGGAACACATTAGCGTCACTGCTATCAAACCTGACCTCGATTTGGGTGTGATAGTATGAAATGACTTCACCCTCGACAGTCACTTTTCGGCTAATTATCTGTGCGCTGACGGAAGCACCGATTATATGCGACCGATTGCGGACATCACCTGAACAACAAATGCTTAGATTAGGAGATATTAAAAGAAGAGGAGAGAACTGACAAACTCTAAACATTAGACATAGTTTTGAATCTCTCAAACAGACGATTGCGTTTCGGCTAAACATAAGAGTTTGGGACCGTTTCTGCGGTCGCGACAGTTTGGCGAAGACAAAGCCAACCATAAAGCACTGAATCATTACTCCCACAATTGATTGCAGGCACATCACAAAAATTGCTTCCGGACATTCCTCAGTAGTAAAGCGCGATCCATAACCTTTGTTGGATTATAATTAGTAAATAAGTGATTAAATTATCTTATAATAATTAAATGCATTTGGCAAGCTTCTATAATACACTCGAGTACCAATTTTGTGAACATGGTCGGACAATTAGTTCACAAAATTGGTTGTCGAGTGTATATAAAGTCAATTTTTCAAATTCTAGTACATAAAACTAGATTTTTTCGGTTCGTGGTCAATTTCTATTCTTGAAGAAAAAATAGAATAATAAGTTCAAAGGACTTTTAGAGCATTGTTTAAAATACAAACAAATTATTATATGAGTTATAAATTGTTATTTGTTTCAATACACTTATTTTTGAATCGGTTTTTAGAATAATTTTTAATAAGAAATGAGATGGTCAAGCTCTTAGAGGTGTCAGTCAGAAGGTTTGGACAAGTTAATAGTTGAACAGTTAAACAAAGAGTTAAACAAAAGCTAAGTTTAATGTTTTTCATTAAATTTTTTCTTAGAAAACAAAGAATTTGTTACTCTGTGAGACCAAAAATTATGCGCAGGGCTTTCCTAAAATTTGCTTACTCATTGGGACCATTGGTCACCTCTGATAAAAATTTAAGTTCATACCAATGGTATGTTGAGTTTCGATTGAGAAAAGGAAGGCACTGGTGAATGAATAGACATTCTTCACACATGGAATCCAAGTGTCGTTATTGAGGTGATCGAAGTCGGAGTGGGAGAAGCAGATCAACCACCACAACACTGCGAACCCCAACCAACTCAATATAAAGCCCATCGCGAATACAAGAAGATTCCATCGCCACTGGATGTCAACCATTGTGGTGAATAAGTCCTGGAGATATCGTTTACTTCTTTTATCGATGTGTTCTTTGTATAGATTGACGTTTCCATTCTTGAGAACTACTCTCTTCTTAATTCTACCGGGAAATATCTTGGTCTGTTTCATACTATTGATGGTACGATAAAGAGGCGTAGTTTGGTCCTCATTTGTTTCCATCTTAGCTGATCCCGAATACGACAGATTTTTTGGTATCGGTTGTGTTTTAAAGCGATAGATATACTTCTTTGAAGTTTCGGTCGTAACCGTTGAGTTTGGAGTCTCGGATTCCAGCGCTAAGTCTGAAGTGGGGGACCTGAGTCCTGAAGGTATCAATTCCTGCCAAACCCCTTCCGACTCCATTAAAGCTTTCATCACTTGAAAGTTACTAATTACGTGATAATTGATAAACAGATATCTAATAAAAGATAAAAATCAGCAATAAATCATTTGCAAACAGAAATTAATCAAAAAAACTGCTGAACTGTAAGAACACTACAAATCCTTTCAAAGCAATTGTGAGCTTAATATAAGATAAACTTTTTGGAGCCAAAATCATTGTCACTGATTTTATCCAACAAGCATTTAGAAATGAAATGAATTTAGTTGTTTTTGGAGACAAACACTTGTAATAAATAGTAATTAATTTAGAGGTGACCTCAATGTTGAGTTTTATGTTAATTGTGATTCAAAAATTGCAAACTCATTGCTCTAATTTTCATTAACTCTTTCATATTCTAAGGCATAATTGGATTATCGATGTGAATAAGCTCCTGGTCAGTCAGTATATAGCAGAGCATTAATTTTCTGAAAATTACGTATAAATAATGAAATATAAAATACCAAATAAGCCATAATTTTAGCCTCCACTGAATAAAGCTCTACAATAACCTATCCAGTTGTTAATTGTAATACAATCTGACTCTTTTATGTCTTAACATAAATATCTCAAAAAATCAGAATAATCTTGTTAAACGATTAGAGAGCATAAACTAACTTAAGTCGTAAAGAGGATTTAATTAAAAATTGTCCATATCAAACTCTACATACTGGACATGATAGAGAAATATAATTAATCATACACAATATAATGAACGGAGAATAGATAAAAAGAAGTTGTTGAAAAGACTATTGATTTTTTGGGTCTTGTTATATACAATAAACTTGAAATCTTCTATCTAATCAGTCAGGAGCATCATAATTGATTAGTCTACTAAAATGATTTACTGACTTTATTTTAAATAAATAATATTTTGGCGAAAACTTTAATAAAACAGTTTAGTTGAATGGAGTCTGAGCTTATTCTCACCTTAAACATTTGACAATATTTTGCACAATCGTTAAGATTTGTGATTTAAATTTCATACAGAAATATAAAATAAGAAAATAGTTTATTGTTTGTAAATAAAAGTCAATATTAATCACAAAAAATAGTTTACTTACGATTAGATTATGAATTGTTTTACATAATATTAGAGAGAATTGAGTGGAGATAACATGAAATAAGAAACGAATAAAATAAAGACTAAATTATAATAAATCAATATATAAGCGGATATAAAGTAATAAGTAGTAAATTATCGAAATCAAACTAAGGCCACAAAGAAAGACATTTTCCTCGAAATTGATATTATCGGTCCAACTAATAAAAAGTTGCTCCCTTTGCAGTCAAGGGTGTTAGTAGTCAGTGTGGTCTCAATTGACTGTCATTTTCTTAAATTCAGTTTTGAAATTTCAGTTTCAAAAACATTACTCTTAATTCAATATAATTAATAGAGTTATCCAGGAAAGGATGTGCTACTAATATAATGTTCAAGGATAATTTATTACTGAATCACTAAATTCTTTTCATTTGTATAAATTTTATTTAATTCTTTTATTATCGTTAATATTATGGAAAATTTTAATAGAATCTAATTTTTTCGCAATCTTTCGAATACAGTCTGTGTTCAGTTTGTATTCAATCTGAGCACTAAATTTGTCTTCAAATACATTCAATGATAACATCAATTGAGAAATTACTGACAATTTTGCTTCACTTTGAGTAATTTGAAGCAAATGTTAGCCATTTTTAAATAAATTGAAAACTTATAAAAAAAAGTATACTTTTTTAAATCTTAAATGGCCCTAAAATCGAGCTCTGGACGTATGATCAAATTCCTTTCTCTTTTTAATAATATTCAATTAAATATGAATATTCATTATTAAAATTTTCAATGAAATAGGGTGGGTGACCATTATTTCAGTATTACTTACCTTCATTGGGCGAATTTTCAGCAAGGTTTAGTAAATTATTTATAATGTCAGATCCAAACCAAACTTTTTAAACAATTATAAAGTTTAATAATATTAAAGAAAAACAAATTTTTGCTGAGAAAAAAGAAGACCAAAAAAGACTGAGAAATAGATGAGATGATAGACGATAGCATAGAATCCATATTTAAATCGTTTTATTGTTTAGAAATTTATTTGAAAATTTTTTAATTTTCACTTCAATTGCTTTATAATTATAGTTGAGTTACAAAACGTGATTCAAGTTTTGTTTTTCACGTTTCGAGTTCTAAGAAAATATAGTTTAAACATTTATTTTTCATAGAATAGGATATTGGGTGTGACACAGGTATCACTTCTCTGAAGACTCATTACACGACACTGAAAGTTCTCTTATAAATCAGGGATGGACAGAAGGCCCAAGTTAACTCAAATCCCCTAAAGTAGAAAAATTCGAATTTAGCCCCTATCAGGGTTTGAGAATTATTTTTGAGAACAATATTTTCATAAATGTGAATATTCTTCCCAAAAATGTGGACAATTCAGTAAAAATAGTTTGATTCTCAATTTAACTGGCCTAATAATAAGAATTGTCTAGCTTAAATGTTGTAATTAGGATATGTTATGAAGCAGTGAAACATGACGTCCATCTGACTATTTTCTTGTTGAAAATTTTCACTCTCTTGGCCAAATTGAACTTGGTCAACATCCCTCCCTCGGATTCTGACTACAGTTTAAGGGCAAATTGTTATCAGAGAGGGTCAGAGGGAATTATAAACATTCTTTTATCAGCTTTTATTTTTAGCCCTCAAATAAGATGACATATTTTGATTTCTCAGTTAATGGCAATATTGCAATAACAAAGTTAGCAAGAACTGATAAAATGTAATTGAGTAAGTAAGTCGATCCATTAGTGGTCGACTATTGAGTTGAAATTTTAAAATAAAGCTGAATAGGGAAGTATTCGAAGCTATGTTGTCATATGAAACTGCCACGCAAATGTATCACATCCATTTTAATTCTAGATTATTATTTTTTAAATCTGAAAAGAAAGATTAAAAATATCGAAAGATGAAATTTATACATAGAATTCAAATGGAAAACTACTATTCATTTATATTTATTAAGCCTTTGTTTGATTACTACAGTATAAACCGGATATAAAAACTCCGGTTATAGACAATATCGGTTATAATTTGGTTAATTTAGAAGCACCGGCAGATCCGATGGGCCTGTAATGAAAAAGCTATCGCTTATAAACAATCGATTATAAACAAAACCCGCTTATAATTGACAGTTCATTAAAGCCGTGTCACAGAACTGCTATCTGTTATACACAACAACAGTAAAAAGTTTCAAAATTTTCCCCAAAATCATCAATTGTTGAGTTATTAAAACTGAAAAATTTGAAATCTTGTTCTCAATTCCAACTTGAAATTTAAACAATCAAAAATTAATGACTATTTTGTGTAAATCATTATTAAACTTATTTGCATTATTAAAATCTATAGAAATTAATTGAACTGTTATTAAGAAATAAATTTCTTAGTTATTCGCTTATAAACAAAACCGGCTACAAACAACCAATTTTCAAAACACCGAGGTGATTTTTATATCCGGTTTATACTGTATAAGATTAAGCAATATTCATGAGAAGCATAAAAGCAGGCATGTGCAAGGTCAGTGACCCTAGGGGGATGATTCATTCTCAGACTAAAATATAGTTGGTATAGAAGGGTAGCTTTTAAATTATGATTAAATTATTCAATTTAATTGTTCATTGCTTAGAAATTTTAAAAGCTCTTAAAAATGAAGTGCATTTAGTATTGAATTGGTTCATCATTTAGCATTTCAAGTGAAATAAACATTATTATCTAATCATGGCAATTTATTTTTGATATGAAAACTATCTCACACATTTTCTAAACAACACCTATGACAACAATAACCCATTGCAAATTTGTCTACTTGTACACATTTAAGGCAATGTGAATAGAGATAAACATACAAGATAGCGTCAATAATTTTGTCTGCTTGTTAAGTATGTATCTAATTTTAAATAATGTATTTTACTTATCATGTTGAAAATTATACTTCCAAAACTATTAGAACTTGCATTTGATAATTATCAAGCAAAGAAAGGCAAAACATGTTTAAACGAGAAGACAAAAGAAGGTATAATTCGCACCACAAGAGAAGACTCTTTGGAAGCCATAGAAGTCACCACAGAAGTCATCGTGGTCATCAAATAACTACTTTAATAAACCTGGTCTGGATTTTATTGTTTATTATTATAATTCTGTTAACAATTGTTGTTTTCTTCAATTTTAAAAATAAATAAATTTATGTCCTTAATACAAATTTTAAATTATTTAATGTATTATAATTACCTTTTTTAAAAGGCTGTGGACTATTTTTTGCAATCTCTCCTATGACTATACCTTGATATGATAAGTTTCATTATTTTAAATGTCAAGTACTTTATTTATGTCAATATAAATAATAGTGCAATCACCGAATTCTTATCATTTTTCATATAAACAAGCTTTTTCTTCACCATATCATCACGTAGACATAGGAAAAACAGTTTCTATAGTTTTACAAAGATAATTTTGGTTGCAATAAATAGTGGAAATATTGATTAGAAAAAGTTAAATATCAAAATGTGTTTTGAACTTTTTTATGCATGATACATATTTTGAATCTTTGTCAAAAAACATGGAAAATTTAGTGGTGGAAATATTTAGGAAATTGATTATAATAAGTGAGCTTTGCTCCAATTTCTTAACAGAGTTAATAGTAAAAACATTTGAGTATTTCACCGGTGAGCAAGCTAATAATGGTCACAATACAGGAGCACACTGGAATGCCAAACATAATGAGAATGACCAAGAATTATCAGAATCAGAGACAGAATCTGAGCCTGATGTGCCTCCTAAAGTGGTAAAACATTTATATTTTACCTAGTATATTCAAAGTCTAAAAATTATTAAATAGCTGACAGAACATGAAATTATGGAAAATGCGTTGCCATACCTGGCTGACCATGGCAATCGTCCAGAAATCGCTGAGAGTTATATGGGATCAAGCTCACGTGACAAAACAATAATTGATTTTGTTTTAGCTGGCTTAAAGACAAATGATGGCTTTTGGAAAGCAGCCAAACAAATAGAAACAAAGACCGAGTGGCAATTTGTGGTATATGGGGTTGTTGTATTGGTGTCAAACCCTGTGTGTTCGCTATGATGGGTGGCCATGATCATATCATTCTTACCATAGACAATATTATTGTTTTTGTTTTCAAAAGAAACTAGTATTATGTTAAACTGAACTTGTTTAAAAATTGACAATTACAAACTCCCACTCATTCTACACTGTATCTTTAAAAATAAATTGTTGGAGGATAGTTTGACTTGGTTTCCTTTGACTATCCCTGGATATGATAAAAGTTTTATTATTTAAAATGTACTTTATTTATATCAGTGTAAAGAATAGTTTTATTACTTGCAAGTATATTATCAATATTAAATAAACAAGTTCCTTCACAGGAAGTAAGCCTTTCTATAGCAAGGGTCCTTGAAAAATACCGACTTGACATGGCCTTCAAAAATTTGACATTTTGTTCTTTATTTTAAGAAATTAAGTCTTGAAACTTTTAAAATTGATAGCTTGTTTAATGTATTTAATGTGACTTTTCTAACGACAAGTTTTAAATTAAAAATTAACTTGTCTAAATATTAACAGTTACTTTTCTTATTTGACTCTCCCCTATTCACTCTGTTAGCGCACTTATTCTGAATTCAAAAAATATAACAAGCTGGTTATTTTCTAATAATTCCTGGTTTGAAATAATTAGTTTTTAATCATATTTTATTAATGCAAAATTTGACTTTAATGACTTTTAAGGTTCGATGAATGGTTAAGTTCTCATAAGAGACGTTGGACCAGGGTATAGGATTGTTGTGTCACCTAATTATTACAGTATATTCTGTTTTTTAAGTAACTACAATTTACTGCAAGTGCAATGAGTATAACTTTATTCGGATGAAATACTGATAAGTTTTTATTTTTATCTCTTTCTTGTGTTTACATTTTGCAGACACTAATAGAGTAACTCTTAAATGAGTTTTAGAGTTACTTACAGTTTATGTTCTCAACAGAATATGAAATTTTTTTTAATCAAATGTTAAATGTATTTTAAGGCTGTCCAGTCAGTTCTATTAATACATTTTATTTATCTTGAATATTTGAAATTATTCTATGGCCTAAAAATGTTCAACAATATGCACCAGGAAGATATAATTCACTTTGACAAAGAATTCAATGAATTTTTGGTGTTTAGCAATAGTGACAAATATTATGCCCTTTTATATTTCATTTCAAGAAATTTTATAATATTTTTAAACACATTCTTCGAATTTAAAGTGTCCAAGGAAGGAGCTATCAAAATGTTTATAAAAATGTTTGTGTTTAGCTGTTTTATCGAGATCATATTTAATCTTCTATTCTTTTGGCTGCCATTCTTTAAGTTCTTAAAGGTAATAGTTATTAACATGATAATTATTACAATTGAATGGAACAAAGAGTATTTCTCTTCAACTTTTCAATCATTTGCAAGTAGAGGTAATTTAATATTTTTTAATGTTCATATTTTTGAATTACCCAGCTTATTAATTAGTAAAATAATTTTATCAAGATACTAGAAGTAGAAAATCATGTCAGCATTTGAACAAGCAACATAGAAAATTCTATCAATGTAAAACTTGCGACAGAAGTAACCAACTTTATTTGTGCGAGTTATGTTTTCGAAATGGAAATCATGAAAAGCACTACACAACCAAAGCTGACAAGCAAGCTAAAATATATTTCTGTAATTGTGGTGACTTAACTGGAAAATTTGAATGCAAATATCACAAAAGAACCGTGGTTAGTGATTATGAAAAACAATTAAATTTCAATCCGAAACAATTTGAGACCTTCGTTGAAAAATTTAAGATTGACAAGAACATTTGTAAGGAATTAGCAAGATTAAATCAAATACAAAGAGTTTATTATAAATCATTCGAGGGCAAACTGATTAAGAAATATTTTGACCGAAGCAAACAAGTTGAACACGCTTTTCACCTTGGTAT
>JAQIWP010002050.1:0-12244 GCA_034695525.1 Euzetes globulus
ATTATAAAAAATATTTCGTAAGAACTCTCTCGCTCTCTCTCGCTCTCTTTCGCTCTCTCTCGCTCTCTCTCGCTCTCTCTCTCTCTCGCTCTCTCACTCTCGCTCTCTCTCTATCTCTCGCCCTCCCTCGCTCTCTCCCTCGCTCTCTCTCTCTCTCTCTCTCTCGCTCTTTCTCTCTGTCTCCCTCTCTCCCGCACTCTGTCTGATTGGCTTAAAATAGTTTGAAATGAAAAGAAAAATGAGTAAATTGTGTAAAAATTTGAATACAAGTAATAACAACAATAAGAAAATGGCATAATATGAAAGTGAAGAGAATGTGAGGAAAAATACCGCCAATAGTAATGACGAATCTCTGGATTCGGCAATAAATCGATGATTAATAGCAATGTTATATAATATTATATAACAGTTGTATTCGCACACAATTGTAAATGTAATTCAATTAAGCGGTGATATGTCGGGTCACACAAACATTAAGTAGAGCTGCAATTAATTTATTGTGATATTAATTAATTTAACATAAACTGTAATAATTGTAAACATTTGATCCAATCGTCACTGATTTGATTGCAATTTGATTCGAGATTTCAATGATTTTGTCTCATTTATAGTATTGATAACAAAGAATATTATTCTTTCTTTCACTTCAAACTTCTAGCATTTAATTATAATATATAACTAATGTTGAAAAGAATCTTGTTCTTCATTTTGTCTGAAAAATCATTGTAAATTAATATCATGGCACTATTATTTCTATTTTCTCAATTCTTTATATTCCTTATGTATTTATAGCTTTTATTGAGAAGAAAAACAATTTTTGTTTAACGACTTAAAAACAGAACTTTTATTCAATTGACCATTTCTTTGGAATAATTCTTTCTGGGCATAAAATAGTTTGTGGAGACTTATCATCTATGTCAATTAGTTCGATGTATAATTAGATTTTGAATGAAAAACATTTTCAATTGAAATGATTTTTCAAAATTCAAAATACATTAAGACTTTTATGATTATTATTGTTCGTTGTTTTGCAGTTTTCATGTTTTATGAGTCACTACTTTCTCACTCATTTTTACATTGTTTTTACGCAATTTTGTTAGAATTTTTGCTCATTTTTCTCTTTTTGTCTTTTGTTTGCTATCAATACAAATATCTACACATTTTTTCTTTCGACTCTTTTCGCTCAAACAGCAAAACAACAAAACCGAGTGATTTGCGAGTTATGTCAGTTATGTCTTCTCATTTTGGTCTCTTTTTGCTCACACATTCTGCTGTACTCTGGTCTGGCTTTCCACTCTTCTCCTTTTCCACTCTTTATTCCTGACTTTTTCTATACTGAAAAAGTGCCGCATTTTTTAATTCATTCAATATTGCGATCATTTGACTGATAAACGAAATCTTAAACTCAGTCTTCTTTTTGGCGTTTTCTTGTCTTGTCTTTAGAAATGGTTTGACATTTCTGTTGATAAACAATTTAGAAAAATTAAAAGTTCCTTATTTAAAATGACAAGTCTTCAAAGACTCTCTGGGATCTCCGGTACTAACATTAAGTTTGTGAAAAGTGTGCCCCACATGAAGGCATTCGTATATATATATATATATAAATATATTCATTTTTTCAATTGATGTACAATTTTTTTAATTATAATTTTTTGCAAAATATATTTAAATTTTAAAACATTTAGTTAAAGACAAAACAAAACTGAATTATTAAAACCAAAGACAGATAATTCTCTGTTAAATAAATTGATGCTCAGATTGACTGATAATATGACTCAATAAATAATAAAATCATTGTTATTATTATTAATATTATTGAGTTAAGTCTAAATCGATTCAATCGATTGAACATTTTTTCTCAATTGTGGTTTGAAAGTCCAAAGTATTTGACAAAACGAGTGTAAATACATTTTAAAGTATAAATTGAAATATAAATTATTGAATTATCTCATCATTTACTGGAATTCAGGCATATTTGATGGATTATTAAGTGAGCTAGTGCAGTTGAGTCTGTAGCGAAGAGTATGCAAATGCCACCTCCAATAGTGGATTATATTACACGCTTGCTTACGATCAGCTCAGGGCTGTGATCGATGAGTCTCAAATGAAGTCGGTCTCAAATCGTCTCTATCTTTCATACCAATAGATTTGAAGCCTTAATATACAATTATATACCCATATGTATACCCATATACTTCTATATACAGATGTGTATTTCGCTTTTATTAATAATTGGCGAGTATTTGGCACTTTTGATCCAAACATATTTATCAACTCTTACGTCATTGCTCTCAATGTACAACTCATTAAAAACAATACTCACAACTCATTTAGAATATGCAGCGCCTGCCAGAGGCTATAATAATCCATTGATGGCCAAGCTCGGCCCTTACACACAAACTTGATAGATGCATTGTTGACAATTTTCATTAAAGTTTCAGAGGCTATACTCATGTGTTTTGGAAACTTGTTTTTAATTTGCTTGAGATATAAGAAAATTATACGAAATAATTTTGATTCTGAAAGATTTTTGAATTATTTCAGTCAAAATATTCATTTAAATGGCAGAACTGATGTTGAAATTCAAATGGGTTGTTTTTAACACCCTTGGCCATCATTATGGCGTACATAGAATTCATTAGACAGGTCTATATCGAGAAGCAGTGCCTCTGCTTTTCTCACTGTCTCTTACGATAATTAAATTCTTTAAATTGATTCAACGTTTTTTAATTAATAAATTATCTGTTAATTATTTGTGTTTATATTTTGCTTTTTCATTCATAATTTTCTTCGTATTTTCATTCATATCATTAGAGTATATAAATGTATTTGAATAATGATTTCGATGAAAATATTATATAAATCGCAACAAATTTGATTAATTTGATTGAGAACTCGGCAAAAGCTAACATTGAGTGCTCTTATAATAAGTATAATTAATATTGTCGAGACTCCAATGCTGGAGACTATGGTTTTTGGTGTTCCCTTTCGAAGGTCTACGGCTTGTCTTAGTTGACTAAGGCTTGTGTATGTCAGACAATTGTAATATGGACTGCAAAGGACTGCAAATCATTGACTCAGTAATGCCTTATTAGAGAAATAGTGGAATATAGCCCCTCCAGTATTGTGCGAATGTGAAAATGGCATTTCTCGTGTGATGTTAGCTCTGACACTAATTATATGGCCGTTTCTTGTGATCTAACATTGAGTCACAGGCTAGTCGGTGTTGGATCGCATGAATGCTCAAGCATACCAACATGGATTAGGCACTGGCACACAGTCGATGCACATCAACTCAAGTGAGAGCTTAGTTCGAAATCAACTTAACTCGAATCTAAGAGAAATTTGTTTGAGCGCATCACTATATATAAGCTCCAGAGGTAAGAAAGATAAACAGCGCTCTTTACCCTTAATGAAGGTAATACTCTTGAGAGGATCATCGCATCGCACAAAAAGATGCAATACATCTAAAAGTGCACTACTTGTTGCTCACAGGCTTTACTCAATTTCTATTTACTTAACACAACTTCCATTTCCACTCAGATTCCAATTGATTGTGATTTTGTTGAGTGCACTTTCACCCAAATGTCCCAACTTTTCCAAACACTTTTCTCTAATGAACTCAAAATCTGAAATTATTTAATGTTTTTATAGATTAAGACAACTATTAATGTCTTTTAAAAACAATTCCTGATTTGTATTTGGCCTCAAATTCATTGAACGATAGATATTTGAATTGAATGTCTGACCCATTGGTGACCAAAAGTTCAATTCTATTGACAGTGTTTTTGGTGCAGAGATAGTGAAAAACAATACAACAAAGCTTTAGACAAAGCAATGGTATGGCAGAGTCTGTCCACTCTCTGGAGACTCCATTTCTATCTATCTCTTGCTCGAGCGAACCCTTTCCTTTACAGTTTTCTTTCCCGACTTTGATTTATGGTTTAGATTTACGACTTTTGTTGCAAAGGACAGTCATTGCAGTCATTTATGCTTTTCATACAGATTTCAAATACTAGGAGAAAAGGCGAGCGATTGGTGCGATTGTGTGGTTTATATTTGCCAGGAGCGCCCGAAGCGCTTCTATATTTGTTATGAGTTATCTTCTGCTGATGTGCTTTATATATGAGTGTATTGCCAAGAATTGGACCGTATTTACAAATACTAGGATAATCAAGTTTGAGTCGACATTATCTTAATTGCTTAATAAAAAATTTAGATATACTCTAACATAACGGACTCACAATTAATTTGACAGTTGTCTCAAACTGTCTGAAACATCGACTCGTTTTATCAATTAGTTAACTATCACTTTAAACACTGACTGCTATTTTTCATTCTCTAAGTACAAGCAATAAAATTTAATGATCCCATTAATAAATAAACAATTTATAGAAATTTATTTCAAAAACTTAGACATAATTTATAAGTTTTAAACAAAAACACTTCTGACTTCTGACTGAGTAAATCATTTTGAATACCCGAACACTTTTAGACAAATTTACGCCTAAATTCCTAATATATTCAGAAAATTTGCAAATAATTAAAGGAAATCTGGAATTAATTTTCGGCAACAAAAACACTGGTATCGGAATTGCTATGTTGTTGTCATTTGTGTCTGATTTATTCTGAGCTGAAAGGGGTGTTAATTACCAGGGCTAATCCAATTTAGTTTGCCAGCACTCAAGAACTCCAAGTCTATCTAATTTATGTGCGAGTGTGTCATTTGCACTGCACTCTAATCTATTGTAGTGATGAGCACTTCTTTAACTCTTTTTTGTCTCTTGTCTTTGACTATATTTGAATAGAATTGGAATGTTATTCATGTGTTGGCCACGACTGCCCGACTCTGTCTCTATGTATGTGTCTTTGCTAACTCTCACATCACAAGTAAATGGTTTGCATCAGAGCTGAACCGGTTGTTGTTTGAAGTGAAGAAACAGTAAAAAAAATGAAAACTCAATTGCAATGCAATCCAAACTCAAAGGCATATTATTTTTGAATCTTAAAAGAATGAGTATTTCTGAGTAACTTATAATCTATTTGATATTACATCCTGGAAGGAATGCATTTTTCCCATGAGACGACACCGCCATATAATACTGGGCTGCTTTTCTCTCTTATTTTTTAATAGTATTGTTATAGTAAAAAAAGTATTATATCTATCGGAGTAGAACCCAAGAGAAGTACATTCACCTCTTCTAATGTTGAGTTTAGTTCCAAAAATGGCCAAACCATTAAACATTAAATTCGATGCAATTTTGAGGTCTGAAAAAAATCTAATTCTTGATTTTCACAATCATTTCAAATGATATGAAAATGTTTTTAGATTTAGTTTTGATGATTAGAAGAGACATAGTTTGATAAAACTCTGTTACCATCCAATGCTAGACTTGTGTATGGTTTGGGTGACACTGCTATAGAGGACTCATACCTCCCACCCATAAGTCATTAATATCAATCGGTTATACTGCCTGCTGCTTACTGTTGGGACTGTTGGGACTGTCCAACGGTTGGCACAATAATAGCAGACATGTTCTTATATGGCTTACACTAAGAGTTGGACTGACGGGACTGACATATGCATTATTAGACGAAGCATATGATGCATATATCCTTGAATTGGTACCAATAACACACATAGCACTGTACCACATATTCTGTTCGATACCAGACATAACTTTCCCAGAACCGAAACCCTCAAAAATGAAAACAAATATTTTCCAATAGTTTTCGTATTGGTTTCTCCCGAAGACAAACAAATATTGGAAAGGATTGTCAAAGGGATGAGTGCTATGAAAATGTTCAGAGTTGGCATAAATGGCTGTTTAAATATTATATACATATTTATTGGCAATATTTGATGGAAAGAAATATTCAAATTGTATGCATCTGTTGGCTTTATATTTATTGGAGGGACTCGCAAATTGAGAGCGCCTTTAGTTGTGTTATTGAAGAATAATCGGTCTCTCCTTCGAATTTACTCACATCTAAGTAGAGTCGTATCGATGTTTTTGATATAACATTTTAGTTTTCCCCAGTGATAAGAGCACCGGCACAGAGAACAGCGGAAAGAGATGGCAGTGCATAATAGTGTAGAGAGTATAAGATGAGTGCTTGAGTAAGCTTGCGTGTCACCGGCGCCATACTGACCATCGCTGAGACTCCCAAATCACAGATCGCATACATTTGACTGAATTTTTCGATTCTGGCATTACTGCCATCACTACCAACACTACCATCACTGCCATCGCCAACATTAACGATACATTTACTCAGCCAGTGGTGTATGCCTTATATGCCAGACCATGTTTGTCATGAAAGCTAGTGTTCGCTACTCATCCCTAACTTACTAGAATTTACTCGACTATTATTCTCCACTCAGTCTTCAGGGGATTAATTCGTAAAAATTTAAACAAAAAGCAAAACGAGAAAAATGGTATTTTCAGCTTATAATCGGATACTTTATATTCTTATCACTTATTTTCCTAAACTTTTTCCAAATCAAAACTTGTATTCATTTGCAATGAAATGTTGGATGAAATCCAAAATAATATTCTGGAAAAATGATATTTTATTCGATAAAGTTATACAAAATATCAAAAATCGATTTGAATGAACCGACGAAACTCTGAATTAAAATTTAATAGTAATTAATTAAATAGAGAACACGTGGTTATTAGGAATACCGGTCGTTGTGAACAGTAAACACTGAATGTATTGAATAACAGATAAGGTATTATACGATAGACTGTGGGAGAGAATAGTGGCCGCTATTAGAGTATAAGTTGTATGAGTGATGTGCAGAGTATGACCGAATGGCACATTAAATAAATGGCTCCCAATTTATTTTGTCCAAACCTAAAGAGGAAGCAGTGCTTAGGCAATGGTTAGGCAATAGTCGTCAGTGCAATGCATTGCAATGGAAGCAATTAAGTCCAATGTTATGATGACATGCAAGACATGCAAGTCGTGACTCCAAACTGATTTTGTCGATTGTCTGACTGATCTGAGATGTGATCGCCATTAAAATTATGTCCCAAAAGACCATTTGTTTATGCTTTTCAATCATTAAATCCATTATTTACTAATTCAATGGCAAAGAGAAAAATGGCTGAAAATAGTGTTTGGTTGAGTTTTTGGATGAAGTCTAAGAATGTTTGATAGCCTCGAGGTTTTCATGAATTTTTTGCAGCGTTGAACCCAAAAGCTGTCACTTTTACGAATAACTATTGGTTCGTGTAATGATTGATTACTCTGTTCCTCACTATGACGTCACCTATAGGTCTCTGCAATGGATGGTAGGGCGTACTGCCTGTGCTTCAGTAGTGCTGCACTCATACCAAATGTCTCTTATGTTACAAAAATGAAAGAATCAAAGAATCAAAAGAGAATGAAAACGAACAACGAATGAACGAACCGCTCAAATGAGAGACCATTTGCTGAATAAAAAATTAGAGACAAAACAGACAACAGAGAAAGAATAGCACAACAGAACAGAACAACTGAGTGGTTGTGCGCTGCCAGTCCAGTAATTGCGTTTTAATTGCTTCGACCTTGCTGGCTTTGCAGTCGACTTCAATTGCTATTTGTTATATATGTGCACATCATAGCCATCAAAACGGATAGAGTGAGTAAAAGCGAAACCAGTGCTCTGGCAGATAGTGTCAGTGCAGTCCTGTCTTTGTGCTGTTGGCTCGACATGTATTCTATCTTTTCTTTTTTGTCGACTCAACTCTTGATTCTTTATATCTTATATCAGTCCAGATATACCGCAAAATGCAATGCTATGTCTGATCAATAAAAGCAGTGCCAATACAGGCATACATTGAAAACAGGCATAGAATGGCATCGCATGCTATGCCCCTAAAAATATTCTCTGAGCAAATGCAGCTGTCAAGTGATGTTTCTTTGTGCATGAAAATGATGAATGACTGAGTGACTTGAAGCGCACACACACCACATAGCATAGGCACAGACCAACACATATTCATATTCACATACATCCAACACACATTCACTAAATTATAGTTAGGCCATAGATAGCATTGGATGAGAAAAGTGAGTGACCGTCACTTCCAATATCTGAATACTATTTTTTAGCCTCCAGTTGTCTCATCCGCCTCTCTCTCTCTCTTTCTCTCTCTCTCTTCTGCTCTGATCTTAGTTTTTGTGCTTTTTTTTCGGTTGTTTGTCTCAAATCGCACTTCGGCTCAGATGGCATTGCATTACATCACATACCAGTGCTGTTCAGCACGAAAGCAGAATAATTAATGTTTTTGATGACAGCATAGCATGTTTTGCCATTACAGGTGCAATAAACCAATACATGCCAACTGTAATTAACAGCACAGCTATGCTCACAATTAGCGTTTCACTCAAATTACCGCCAAAAGTGACCGATTCAAGGCTTGTCCTTTCACTTCGGACTCACACAGCAGTCACCACTTCTTTTGATTATTCGCATTAATTTCAACTCAAACTTCAAACGATTGTTTGCGGCCTCAATGAGTCCCAGATTTAGCTCTTATTGTCAAATGAGTCCATTGGGACCCACTTGAAGTCCAGTCCTATTAATGAATACCACAAACACTCCAAACATTCTTAACTTTCAGTTTCACAGAAATGAATCGAGTTTTCAATTTTTATTTTGTTTAATAATTTTAGTGAAAAATTAAAGAAACCGTATAATCAGTTTTTAAAATAAAGTATTAATCGTTTTTAATGATTTAAAAAGTCCATTTTTAATATGGGACAGGTCAACCCCTTCCCCGGGTTATCACCACTTGTAAATTAACTGATTTAATTTTAAGGCGCTTTGACTGAAATCATTTGTTCTGTTTTGGAATAATGTTCCAAAAATGAACATGTTCAAATGTAAACTTATAATTTAAATATGTTATTAAAATTGAAAAATTATTAATCAAAAATTGACATGCAGGTATTTGTCGCCACTTTCCTTTACTAACAAATGTTGATGACTGTCATTCCATTTGCTATTTAGAGAACCGGCCAATTGAGGCCAAGAATATCTACAAATCAAGTTTCGAATGAAATAATCTTATTTTTGAGTGATTTTTTCACTTTCAAATTTAATCAAAGAATATGCGATTTTCATATATTCTAATTTCAATTTCAATTTATTATTTAATTAACTCAAAAGTGCCCTTAAATGAAATTGGTGAGTCTCTGTGTATGAGTTGAAACCAGACATGTGCAAGGTCCGTGACCCTAGTGGGATATAGCAGGGGGATAATGACTTATTCTCAGACCAAAATCTAGCGAGATAAAGGAGGGTGGTCTTTTTCAAAATTTGGGCCGGAAATAATGACCGGAAGCCGCCATTTGTTGTTAAATGCGCTTATTTCCGGTATTTTAAAGCGTTAATTAGCTTAATTAAGCCATAATTAAGCTATAATGCTCAAGTTACAATGCTAATTTTCTAAAAACAAGGAACAAAATGGCCGACTTTTTGGCCGCTATTGCTAAAAAATGGTAATTTTTGAGCAGCCATTACTGAAAAACAGCAATTTTCGAGGGGGTCAGTATTCTGTGTTTTTATGGGACAATTTTTCTCAAACCTAGGGGATAAATGACAAAATCTCGGTTTAGGGGGGATAATTCTAAAAATACCCCCTTGCATTTGCCTGGTTGCAATAAGAGGGTTAATGGGGGAGGGAATTGGCCAACTCTCTACAGCCGAACTCTACAATTTGGACATTTTAATAGGGAAACAACCGGTCTCTTCTTTTAATGGCAACCATTTTTATAATAACCAAAACTTAGCTAAAAAAGCTTTATTTAACCGATTCCAAGTTAAATATGTCAGCCAATATGGCTACTTCTCACTCTAGAGTCAGACCGTTCTAATGTTTTTAAAGCAATAACGAAGTTGCTGAGAATATATACTTGCAGCATAAACTTTAGTTAAACTATGGATTGATAGAATTCAATTAAAATAAAATATAGATTGAAATAAAGGTAAGTGTTATCGTGGTCTTATTGCCTTTCTTAGAAAGCTTGTTTTTACGAAATGAAGTGAAAGAGTATATAATTTCAATATTGACTCCTAGGGTAAAAAAATTCAGGTTATCACCTTTAAAATTGATTAAGAAAAAGATGGCAAATAAACAAAGTTCTTAAAGTCATACTTTCCATAATGAGCCAAAATGTTTTTTTTCAAATTTTTTTATTACGATTAATTATTTTCGGCATTTTTGTCTAATAAGCTTAATTTAAATCAGAGGTGGCCAATAGGGAGCTGTATTTCGTTTTCCTCCCGTAAACTGAAAATACCTCATTCCCCCCCCCCGGGGCTCCGGCGAGCGAAGCGGGTCGACAATTTTTTGGGCAACTTTTATCATTTTTATGAAATTAGAAATTTTACAAATAGTTGCCGAAAATCCACCTTTTTATTTTTCAACTTAATTAATTTAGTCCTTAAACTTGCAGGATATCCTAATTGAGGCATAATTAGGCTAGTTTATGTTTAAAAACATCGGTAAGCTTATTTTAGAATAAAATGGCAGTTTCTGGTAGTATGGGGTAGAGTAAAATGGCGGACGCCAATAGCGCCGGAAACGGCCATTTTCTTCTAAAATAGGCTAATTTCCGGTGTTGCTAAGCTTAAATTGGCCTACTTAGGCTATAATAAGGCTACTCTGCAAGCTTAAAGGCTTAATTCCTTCAAATAAAGAATAAAGTGGCTGATATTACCAAAAAAATCCTAAAATTTGCCAAAAATATGGCTCGCTTACTTCGCCGGGGCCCCGGGGGGGGGGTAGAAGGTATTTTCAGCTTACCGGGTAAACCGAAATACAGCCCCCTATTGACCACCTCTGCTATTAATATTTTCTATTTCCAAATGGACGTTATTGTCGTTGTATTACATTCCCTGAATTATTTTAAATAAAACGACTAAAACGAATTTAATCAGTTCAATGTTGATAGATTAATTAGTGCTAACTGTATCTAAATATAAAACAGTTTAATTCCTTCGAAAATTATTTTATCTGAAGCTAATATTTTGAAGAAATTAAAGAATGTGTACCCTAACTAGAAAAATTCTGGTTAAACACCCCCTAGAGTCTGGCTATTACTGAATATATTGAAAAAAATTGAATTGACGTAATAATGTACTTAAATTTTGATTATTTACAGCGTTGAGTGCTAAGCAAATCGGAGGGAAAAAATTAGAGGGTCTAGAAGATGGTTGATCAAATTCTGTGGAGTTCCAGGTAAGCGATATGTTTTTTGTCCGCAAATTTGGAGTGGAAAAAAGAACTTTGTTTGTAGGGGCAAGCCCCCTCCTCCCCCATTTATCACTATTAATTTGATAACTTTTTATAGAATTTAAATAATTTGTAAATTTGAATCAAAATAACCGCTCGAAAAATAAGGACTTGCAAATAAAAGATTGAGTTTTGATGTGAATTGAAAGCAAGGATTGATTTGCATATTTGTCATATAATAAGATTGAATCCGTCCCACAATTCATTTGAATTTGTAATAAAGCTTTGCATAGCATTACATGTCATTGCATTTCAGGTGTATTTCGTTTCGCTTTAGGCTTTTTAAGCCAAAGAAGTCAAGGAATCGAAACAACGCTTTATATTATCGTTTGATTCATTAACATAAGAGATCAAAAGGCAATCTCTCAAAACTTTTAACTCTAATGTTTGTAACTAAAGTGTAATGCAGTGGAGTTGAGCTCAACGCTGAAACTGCACTCACATTCTTAAAGAGCACTGCCAACTCTGTCTCTAATTGCTGTCTCTGGAGGCCAGTCATGTCTTTGCGCTGTTTGATTGTGTCCTCCGTGACCTGGCCTTAATGCGATTTCTAATTTTCTTGCGAGTTAGCACTGGTGTTAAATTTGCTTCAAGATATCGACATAACTGACAGACGATGGCACAGCCATACAATAGGGCTGAACACCCACAACGACAACAGACAGAATGTAAGCACAAAGCAAAATAAGAACTCAAACCAACAAAAATATTATCAGAGAGAAAGAAATCGTAATTTCGAGAGTTGTGCCAAATTTAATGCACTCTTTCTATGCGTTTACTCACTCAGTTCGGGCCCTAACTCTGCAGTTGCTTCACTTCCTCACAGCACTATTGCACACCCGATTGCGGCCCCGATCTATGCAATGATTGATGTTTTCCTATACACTTGATCCACAATTCTTAGATTTTGGTCTCTCTCTCTCTCTCTCTCCTCTCTCTCCCCTCCCTCGGAT